>JAVJIF010027910.1:0-70559 GCA_038442645.1 Agave tequilana | reverse complement strand
TAAATAAGATAAGGTGGGGATTTCATCACCCTTCCTTCACCCACAAATAATCTCCTCACTCACTAACCAAAGCCTAACTAAAATGAGTAGACGTTGGCCCTAGGGACATCTCAGACTCAATTAGGAGATTATCCTAAGGGGGAACGGTGTTGGAATTTGACTCCTGCCAAATCAATGTCTAGGAAGGGGATTGAGGGCCGAAAGCCCGAAGATTGGTGGTTATTTAATTAAGGAACGTCTTTGACAGAAAATCTCTCCACCAATCTTGCCCTGACCTGGCTGATTAACTTGTGGTCAAAGTCTGCATTATACCTCCCGTGGACAGTCGAACCAGTTAGGAGTCGTCTAGGTCATAGGTCTACCCCAACTTAGGTTAGAATTTTTTTTCTTTTTTGTTTGCTTATTTGTTTGTTTTCTTTTTCTTTGTTTGTGTTTTATTTGTGATATGGCTTATAACAACAAATTTTTCAATTTAATAATACCATATTACACATCAATCTCTTTTTCGGATATTACCACCCGGCATATCATAACTTTAACCAACCTAGTGTGCCAGATTGGTCTTATCCGAATCATTACATGCCCCAGTCCCAATACTATGAACAAGACTGGAATAATCATTACTACTCTTCACAGAGTCAATGGGGATACAACGCCCTGAGCCATGTTGTCAACCACCTGTTCAACCATTATCTTCATATACTTCTTTCACCACATCAACAATGTTTCAGTCCTCCAATGATCCATTTGATGGGTTAGAAGAAAAAGTGGATCGTTTGCAAGATATAATGAATGATCAAATTTTTAGACTTTCAAACATTCTTGAGCTAACCAACCAAGTTGATAGGAACCAAGAATCATTCTGTCTAGAAGACCTTGATCAAAATTCAATTTCATCACATCAATATGAACTTGATCAATCCCAATCCTTGGACAAATTGGCTAGTTTTAATTTCAATGAGATTGAATTAGATTGTGAATGTGAACCCGATCCCCAACTTTGCGATTCAGTTTCCATCTTCGAATCTATGTTGCTCCGGTATTCTTACCCATTTGGACCAATTTTCTGAGCCAACATTTATTCCCGTACCCATAGATCATGAAATTGAATCACCCATTTTTGATGATCATCATATTGAACTTGACCAATTTCATACTTTTGAAAGTCTCATTGACAAATTGGCAAGTTCTCATTTTTATGAGATTGAATCCAATGAGATATGTGACCTTGATTCTCAAATTTGTTGTGATCGAGTTCAAATTCCGAATCAATATTGACTCCTGTTCTGTTACCCGATTTAGGTAATATTTTAGAATCAGTTTTGATTCCCACACCTGTCATTCTTGAACTTGAATCACCAATAGTAAGTCACATTCCATTGTGGGAAAATGATTGTGGACTTGAGTTTCAATTCTTGGACTTGGACTCAACGCTTGAACCAAAACTAACTCTCGAACCCCACATCAATTTTCCCGAGTTTGTATTGTTTCCTGAACCTATCATTCTTGAGTTCAAGTCAACCATTCTACCAAGTCACATTCTTTTGTTGCACATAGGTATAGACCATGATGACTCTGTGATGATTTTTCAGGACTGGTCATGTAAAGGAAGTAAGATTCACGATAGGATCTTCCATGATCCTACTCATACGGGGACTGTAAACATGTAAATAGAAAAGAGGTCAATAAAGGTAGGTTCCGTGAACAACCACATTATCTTGATTGGGCCGCATTTCGTGGACCAATTAGACCACCACCGGAACCACCACCTTGAGGTAACATCTGCCTTCCCTTTCTTCTTTTTCATGCATACATGCATTCATTCATACATTGAGGACAATGCATGAGATAAGTGTGGGGGGAGGATTTACTAACATACTAACATAGTTAGATACTAACTAACAAATTTAAAAAAAAAACTTTTGAAAAAAAAAAGGGACAATATTTTGACTTATCTTTTGAAAGAAATCTAAGTTAGTCTTAAGAATTAGAAAAATCATGATTAGGATTTAAAAAACTTGGTCAAAATAAATAAATTGTTGAATTTTTAGGTATAGGAGAAAAAATTGAATAAGTAATTAGTCTTGATTTTTACCTTAATGAAATGTGCATACCTAATGCATATCTAGGATTCTAAGATAAAGACTCGTGTGCCTCGTAAAAAAAAAAAAATAAATAAAAAAAAAGGGTTCACTAATTAAGCTGGATACATGTGCCTCAAGAAGCATAAGTATTCACGCCTAAAGGTGATTTTACAAAATAAAGTCCTTGGTTTTTGTGCCTAGTTCACTCGAATTTGAGTCCGTGGGGTGTTTTCTCACCTGGTGCCCTAAAACCAACCAGTTTGGGAGTCACCGACTTTAAGTTCGCTACATGAGTGGATTAGAAAGCCTAAGAAAACTAAGAAATATTATATAGTATTAACACATCTAATAATCAATTAGTTAGGTATGAGGGCCTCAAGAAGCCTTCATGCTTACACGAAAGAAAATTAGATGAGTTATACATATTAAAAAAAAAAAAAAAGAAGAGAAAATAATAATAATAATAATAATAAAAAAGAGGCATGAGAGTCCAAGTTAAGGAATTCTAGTAAAGATTCATAAGGATGCATATGAATTTTGGTAACGAAAAAGACTATACAAAAATTCAATTTTGATCCTTACCTAAAATGGATAACAATTTACTTTATAAAGACTAAGTTTAAGAATGAATAGAAATGATAATCCTAAAACTTATAGATTACTTAGTCTCTTCAAACATATTTCAAATATTTTCCTTTTTTATAGATTTTGTGGGTGTAATCCGCTGAAAACCCTCACGAGACAACACTCGTCCTCTAGGGTAACCTAGAGGTTTAACGGCTTGTTGCACGTGCTAAGTGCAACCGTGATTCCTACGAAAGTGAGTTAGGATAGTTAATTTTCTTTTCTTTTTGATTTTTACTCGAGGACGAGTAAAAAGATAAGTGTGGAGGTGTGATAGGTAGTAAAAAGTGCATATTTATCACTACATTTACTATCACATTTTCATATTTATTCCTACAATTATGCACTATTACTAATATTTTATTATGTAATGTGTGCAGGCCTTGAGTAATTATTTAAATAAAAGAAAAAAGCCCAAATGAAGTCCAGAAGCCCAAAAAGCCCATGTGCAAAATTTGCAATTACTAAAAGAAAAGGAAAGGGATGGACTTCTACTAAATCCTAATTGCTTGCAGGACAAAGCTATAGATAAGGGGAGAAGAGTGCAAAGATAATAAAATCGTTTTTAAAGATTTGGATTTAGGGTAACTTGCTTCTCAAGTTTTCCCGAATTTTCAAAATAAAGAGTCGGTACACAACTTCTAGAAGCATTACCCAGATGGACGGACCAGGGGATGCCACGCGAGAAAGCGCGTGGCATTTGGCTACAATAGTGCCGCGGAAACGCGGCAAATTTCTCGTTTCCGCGGCAATCCAGAGGCAGTTGGCGATGCATTTTCGTTGAGGAGTTGTACTGTGACTCTACTTCCTATATCTCCTATAAATACCCCTGCAGAGCAACAGAGAAGGGCGTCCAGTGCAGTACAGAGACAAATTTAGGGTTTTCTTAGGCTAGTTTGTAGATTAGGTTTTTTATTCTCTTTTTGTAATTTTTAATTTTTTTATAACTGAGAGGAGAGGATACTTTCATGGAGGAAGGAGATCAAACTGTACTGAAGGTGACAATCGGTGTAAGCAATCTTTTCTTCTATTGTTAATTGAATCGAATCAATTTTATTTCTTTTTGCTATTCTTTGTGTTTCTCTCTTTTGTGTTTGTGGATCCATATGAAACCAAAAGCTTCGAAGTTGCCTTCTCCTTGCAAGTGCCGTTGATGGTTTATGGTGATGAACATCTACTTCCATGGTAGCGTAGTTTGCCCTTTTTATTTCGTAATGTAGATCGGGAGTAGGGAAGATCTCATATTCCATGCTTCGTTTGTCTTCAAAGAAAGGTACGTCATTGACACGGTTCCAAGGTAAGCAGACGCCGAAGAGGTAAGTAGGTTTTTAGTTTTCTTTCTTTTAATTTTAGTGTAAATCACCAATTCCCAATCTTTTTCACACATCTTCATTGTAAATATCATTGTAAATAACATTATTAAAAAAAAAAAAAGAGAGAACTTACTAAACAAGCTTCCATCGCTAGTCCCTCCCTGTGGATCACGACCCGCATAGCCACTTGCTATAGCGGTAGTATTGAGCACCTTGCACATCCTATTCTTAAAACTGAAATTTTATATCTTGTGTGCAGGTAAAAACCTCAATCATTAATACGATTAAATCTTTAACCTGACATGATTATTCAGATAATCCTAAATGCTTAATAGATAAACTGACATGATTAGCACCTTTAATATTGAGTTTTGTTTCATGATTTTGAGCAGATCAGATGAAAATAAGCCTCTGAAGCATGGTTGCCGTAGTTCAGGGAGTATTATGATGCCAATCATGTTGATTGTTTTTTATCGACCAGGGTGCTCGGCAATACAGAGACCCAAATAAAAGGATGTACACGAAAAAAATGCAGGAGTATGGACTGTACATGTAGAAGAGAACATAATGACAGTATAATTATGAAAGAGGAATTGGCAAAGTTTGAAAACTGATTATGAGGAGAGAAAAAAAAAATTCACTAGAATATAATGAATAATGTACAATAAATGAAGATGGAATAAAACCTTTAGAGGCAAGGGATGCAACATTTTAAAGGGGAAAGATAAGTGTTGGGCCTGTGAGAATATGGTTAATGGAACTGAATGTAGTGAGGTCATATGATTTAATAAAGCGTTAACCCTGAATAGAAATAAGCAGAAAGCCTAATCATATGTCACTAGTAAGCCCATTTCTTTACACTTAAACTTGTTCAGAACAGGTATTCAGCATTATCAGATTCTTCCTGCTCATACGTTATGCAATCTCTTTCAGTTTTCGAACTTCTCACAAAAAGAAAGGACGGTAATGGCAAATATTAATAATAATAAATAATAAAGATGAAAAGAATTGATGGGTCAAAAGCTAGAAAGTATGAGATCACTGTAACTTCTGAGTTCTTGGATGGAATTTGGATTTCTTCTCTGTTCAATCTTCAAAGAGAATAGTGATTGGCACATATGCGCATTAGGATTGTCAATTAAGCTGTGCATCAAAGTAATGGCATGTAAGTCAAAGTATCTGATAGAAACAAATCTATCCTCTGAAAAGACGAATCAACCTCAGCAATCCATTTGAAGAACCTGGAAACACCTGGGTCCACAAATGGATAGGTTAGGTTGATTCAGCTTTAGTTTCCAAGGTTGCTTTTGCCCTACGTAGCACATCTCCATTTAAAAAGGTTGAGTTCCATGGCATTTTTCTATACAAAAAATAGTTCTGCAACGTACAACTAGTATCATGACAGAACTATCAACCGTACAAGTCAGAAAAGTTGACCTGATAAATCATAACCAAGAAAACAAATTACAGATCCCAAACTACCTCAATGACTTCATAGCCTTGCTCTTTTGCGCAGGCATATATGGCAGACTTTCCACTCTGCATAAAGTTCAAATGATAACTTCATTTGGTTACACTATGAGGTATTTAGTTCTTTCATGCAATGATTTGAGAAAACTTTATATACAAGAGTAGGGCATGCTTTTATGCAATCATTTCAACCAATAAGATCAATTGCATGCTTTATAAAGTCGGATGATTTCTGCTTATCAACAGCTTTATAAACCAATAAGATCCCTTGAGAAAAGTTATATACAAGAGTAGGACATGCTTTTGTGCAATCATTTCATCCAATAAGATCAATTGCATGCTTTATAAAGTCTGATGATTTCTGCTTGTCAACAGCTTGGTTTAATATAAAGTCTGATGATTTCTGCTTGTCAACAGCTTGGTTAAATATTAAAGTAAAATCTAAACATAAGTTTCAAAATAAAATCTACTAAATAACTAATGAATAAAGATCAATTAGACCTGATTTTGAGCTTCTTTTCTTCCACTACAATAGCAACAAACTCTGTCAGAAAAAAATTAATATTAATTAGTGAAGTAAGTTGGACTTGAAAAAGTAAAGATGATGCTTATTATTAGCATTTTGATTGTTAAACAAAAAATATTTAGCTAAAAAAAGGATGATGATTTTAAGAACACTCAAAAACATTTAATCATATAAAGGATTTAGATATCTGAATAACTTTCTTAGTATTTAAGTAGTTAAATCTGCGCGCTAAGATTTATAAAAATTCATCACATTTCAACCCAAAATTTAAATTATAGCATTATTCAACATCAGAAATTTTGCATAATATCTGTAAAATTTCTGCATACAACAATTATTGCATGCAATAAATAATTTATGTAACCCCCTGCTCCCTGATGTACGTATCACAGTATCGGTACGCGATACGACGTATAATGTTGATTTGACCTTTCTGATAGTTAGATTGAGACGATTTCAGTTTCAAATATTATTTTCTAATATTTTAGATTTTCAGGATTTTCTGAAATTTTTCTGGATTATTTTGGAAAATCTCCGTAGTCAGCGTCGACCGACGCCGATAACCGGCTCTATGATTTTTATTTCACAAAAGGAGGTGAATTTTGGGAATGAGCTTTCACCTTATGTCTTAGAATCACATTAACTACGTATTAGTATTTTTGGAGATTTTTCTAAATTTATGAAAAATTGGGCCAAACCGGTGTCGCCAGGTGTCGGTAGTACACTTTAAGATTTTTAACTTGCAAACCTGACTTTATTTCATGAATCTGATTTCACATTCCTCCTCTATGTAATATTCTCTATTTTTGGTAATTTTTGAGAACCATACGGAGCGAGTCAAATTTTACTGAATAAAATACTATTAATCAAATAATATAACAATCTTTTTCTTTTTCCTTTCTTTTTTCCCTCTTCTTCTCCATTTCTCTGGAAGCCACCCCCACCGACTTACACAACCGCCTTCTCTCTCTCTTCCCTACTTAAATCTCTCCCGCTCTCTCTCTTTCTCCCCATTCTTCACTTCTCTCTCTCTCTCTCTCTCTCACTGTCTCTCTCTCCATCTCTCCCTCTCTGTGGTCCAGACGGCGGACCTAACCCACGCCCGCGGCCACGCGGCCGGTGGCCGGCGCGCCACCGCCGCGCCCCCTGACCAAGCGCCGCAGGCGCTGCCGCGCCCCAGCCCGGGCGCCATCCTTCCCCTCTCCTTCTCCTTTCCTGTTCTTCTCCTTCTTCCTTTCTTCTTCTTCTTCTTCTTCTTCTTCTTCTTTTCTCTCTCTCTGTCTCTCTCTCTGTCTCTCTCTCGTTCTCTGATCACCGCCGGCGGGGCGGAGCCGCCGCCGACGGAGCAATGCTGGCGAGGCGCGGCTGGCCGCCGCCAGCCGCTGCCCCCCCTCTCCTTCTCTCTCTCTCTCTCCACTCTCTCTCTCTTTTTCCCCCCTCTGTGTGACCACGGCCGGCGGCTAGACCCGTCGCCGGCGGGTCTCGCTGGTCGCCGGCCAGCTAGGCTGGCCGGCCGGCCTGTAGAGGAGCGGCAGCGGCTGCTGCCGCTGCTGCTGTTTTTGGGTGTTGGGTTCGGGTGTAAACCCGAACCCTATAACCCTATTGGGTTGATTGTGAAACCCAATACCCATTTACCCATTCAATTAAGTTAATTGGGTATGAGTTGTGGATCTGGATCCAACCCGTTGGCGACCCAAACCCGCTTCGAAACCCAATAAAGGTAAACTTTCAGAAAACCCCCTGCTACTTTTTATTATTTGCATTTAAAATCTTTTTATTTCATATATAACCTTTTTGCTATGATTTAGTATTCGGATGATATCTGGAGCATCCGGACTCCGATTTGGGCGATTTTGGATCCGTTGCGATCGTGGGAAAGAGGGCTACCTTCCCATGGGCAGTTTGTGAGTGTTTTTATTTTATAAATTATATTTTACCATGTTTAGTGACATTGATTGCTAGATATTGATTATGGAAAAAAACATTATAACTATTAATTATTAACTTGTAATTATTGGAAACTCATTGTAATAGGAATAAACTATAATATTGTAAGTTGCTTCATGAGTTAATAAACCTATCACTATTATTTCATATATTTTCTCACAGTTAGATAACTACCTTTACATGTAGACTGATCCACAGATACCCTATGACTCTACACTGTCACTAGACATGCATGCTGACACCATTATTTCATGCCCTGTTTTCATCATTACACGGATACTGTAAGTTCACTGGACATGGTATTACATTATACACTGACCACTGTTATTACATGTACTATCACAGAGATATTACACGGATTATTGCTACACATATATGTTCCCCTGGTACACGGATATACCAATGCACTGACTACCGCATTTCATATTATTGTTATCATCGTTACATGGATTCTCGGCATATCACTGTTACACATGCATGCATGGTTTCTATATTCTTGTCATATAGATCACCGTTCATATTGGATGTCATACTCATGTATTCCTGTTACATGATTGTTTCCCGTTACTGTTATTGCTATTCCCGTTACTGGATACATGAGCCGTTGATATGCGATGTGTGAAATCCCACATCTATTATTTTCCGTTTCCCGTTATCGTGTTTTGTGCTATCAACAGAGCTCATGTTATGTTATCGTGTTACATGTACCATATCCTGTACTTGTTCCTGATATACTGTATTTATCGTGTTACATGTACCATATCCTGTACTTGTTCCTGATATACTGTATTTATCGTGTTACATGTACCGTATCCTGTACTTGTTCCTGATATACTGTATAGTGAACGATAATAAAGAGAACTTGGGTATGGGGGAGACTTGACGGTTGACTAGGTCTTGTCGGGTGGATGTCTGGATCCATTGTTTGTCCCACTGCAGGGGACGGGGTAGTGCTGGCTACCGTCTATTATAACTCATGAGCTCCCGTTTTCCGTTATTATTTTAGCTCATTGAGTTCCCGTTACATGTTACAGCCTTAGCGGGCTGGCCCTGGTCTCAACAGCCAGGGGTCTGTTTAAGGCCGTTGTCCCGGGTATGCACGGGATACACCCACCTGACTAGAGCTCCTCGACCAGTTGGTTTCCAAGTAACATAATAAAATGATATAAACAATAATGACGTCGGGAACACTTGTTATTTGGTCATTCTCTCGTTTGGATAATGGTACCCGTATGCCATGTCCGGATGGGTTCGACTGGAGTGCGGGCTCCAGTATGAACTGCCAGTGGTATGAGACACTGGAAGAGATTGATTAAAATAGCAGGCGGTACTGATTGCTACTATTGGATAAATAACATGACTTGCCTGATACATGTGTTCTATTGATTAGTTGTACTTGTTACTGTACCTGAGCATTTAGCCTCTATCATGTTACATGTATACTTTGTTACTTTTCCTGGTACATGTTACACTTTCTGTGGTGACATACTACTCATGTATATGTATACTCTTCATTGCATATATTCTATTTTCTGTATACCTTGCAGACATCATTACTGTCTATGCACAACACCGTATTATGGTTATATTGCATATGCCCATCTGCATGTTCACTTCTATTACGTCACCACTAGACAACATTATTTATTATATAAACTAAATATGACTATAGACATGACCCGATGATAACCGGCTAGGTAGTGATGGTACAAAAAGATGACATGTCTATATATTTCTACTGCTTATTATATGCTTATTATATGGTATCACTAATACAACATCATGTATTATCTATTAGTATCGTGCTTGTATTACTATAGTAGTACTAGCTCCTTCATTTTACCACTCACTAGGTCGCTTTCTGACGACCCTGGGTTCGCGTGCCCAGGTTGGAGATCCGAGTTATCGTTTGGTCAGATAGTCCACATAGGAGACTCATCATCGAGACCATTCATAGGTATCTTTATGATTTATTACTTTTATCTTATTTATCCCTGTTTTTCTATCTGTTATGATCCCTAACCCCTTTCTGCAGGTATTCTTGTGTTGGCCCGGAGGCCTTCCTCTCTAGTTTTGATGATGATTAACTCATGTAGTTATGTTTACTAATAATCTTGTGATTTTAGTTTCAGATCATGTAACAAGATATTAGTTGGTAATTGCTTCAAAAAGAGGAGTTTGGAAGCCTTCACTTGGTGATTCCCGTGCCCGAGCATCAAGATCATACCTTTGCACTCGGTGGATCACGTTTGGGATCGAGTCGACTTGAAGATGGAAGATCGTCAAGAAGACTTAGGTATCCATAGTTTAGTTTAGTGTGTTTAGATCCATGTGTAAAGATAAGTATAGTTGATATGCTCCAGTGCACAACACACACAAGTTTTATGTTTTGATTTTTCGGTTTTCATGAATATTTGATCAAAATAAGTTTAATTGGTTTATGTATAGTAGATGTATTCTTTCTATACATGCATGCTTAACTTTTAAACAAACTTATTTTGACTATCCTATTCATGTAGTGAAAAATCCAAGTTTGATAAAATACAAGTTTTGGTTTTGGTAAAAATGTTAAAACTCAAAAATAGTTTCATATGCTTGATATTTGAGCTAAATTTTTATCACATGTTTATGTATCAATGCAAAATGATAAAACTATTTTAGGAGATTTTTACAAGAGTTAAAAGAATTTTTAGAAATATTTTAACATGATTTTCTGACCCAGTTTCTGACCCAGAACAGTGGCTGACAGGCCAGGTCGGCCGACCGCACGGTCGACCGCACCAAGGGCCGGTCGACCTTGCGGTCGACCGACGTGCACAGAGCTGTGCACGTCTGGCAGCACAGTGGGCCGGCCGACCGACCGGTCGACCGGACCAGAGAGCTTTGCTCTCTGTATCTGGGCGGTCGGCCGGGCGGTCGACCGGATTGCCCCAACGGTCATATTTCTGACCGTTGGCGGTCGACCGGCCGGTCGACCGCCAGCCTGTCAGGCTGCCAGATCAGCCTAACGGCTAGTTTTTCTGTTTGGGCTATAAATACCCCATCTCTTTGGGGATTTTGATAAGACTTTTGATAAGAAAAATCCCTGAGTTTCTCTAGTGTTTAAAATAAGTTTTCAAAAGTATTTTTGGGCTTTAAACTTCCAATTTGGTTTTGTGTTTTAGGGTTTGGGAAAATCAAAGAAAATAGAAATTTGGGAGATTTGTTTTGTTCTTCAATTCTATCATTTACAAAAAGTTTTCCCAAGTGTTTTTCTTTGAGTCTTTATTTTCCAAACACCTAGTTTTTCCACTTGAGCTATATCTTCTATCCTAATCTATTTAGGATCTTTGTTTTGTGGAAAAGAGATTGTTTGAGGTTGACTGAGCCTCCAAGTTGTAAACCCTCCTTACTTTTGTGTATCCCTCTTTGGTAGAGGTTGATCGGAGTGGTATTGGTTTGGATCCCTCTTCGGTAGAGGTGATTGAGTTTGGTTGCTGGCTACGGGCCTTATCCCTCTTCGGTAGAGGTGGATTGTGGTTGTATTGCCTCGGTGGCATTGTAAGGTTGAGAGAGGAGTTCGGTACTCCTTTAGTGGATTAGAAATCCTTCTCGGTGAAGGCGGGGACGTAGAGCTAAGGGCTCGAACCTCGAAACATATCTTTGTGTTTGCGTTTGATCCATTATCTCTAAACTCTCTCTCTTTACATTTGTGCAAAGCATCATTCATTCATTCATATCTTATTACTTGCATTTGTGCCTTGCATTATTTCATATTGTTCATCTTTATATGCTTGGCTTGTGTGTGTGTGCCTCACTTGTACCTAACCAACAAGAGCTTCATATAGCACCTTAACCCATATCTAGGGGAATCAAGAGGAGTTAGTTCAGAGCCCTTCACGGGGAATTCAGCTACACTTGTTGGTTGTACTAAGTGTGTTGCAATTAATTGTTTAAGCTTCCGCATTTAGCGCATTTAGTTTTTAGATTAGCACTATCACCTATTCACCCCCTCTAGGCGTTTTCAATTGGTATCAGAGCCTACGCTCCTGATACTTAGGATTAACATCCTAGGAGTGAAATCCTTGTTTGCTAATCTTGTTTGCATTTGCACATACATTTGCTTGTTTGCACACATATAGTTTGGACCCATGGACTTCATGACCCCACCTATGTTTGACTTTTCCAACATCATTGTTTGGAAGACTAGGATGTCTGTTTATTTACTAACCCTAGGATATAAGGTTCACCTTGCCATTACCAAGGAATCCTTCCTTAGTGATAGCAAGCATATAGGGGCCAATGCACAAGCCCTTGAGGCCATTAGAAGCACGCTACCTAAAGAATATCTTATGCATGTTTCTAATCTTGATTCCGCCTTTGCAGTGTGGAACAAGTTGACAACCACCACCACCTCCAAGCTTCAATTGCCAATCCAACCGGAGGAAGAATCTAGTGGAGATGAATCTGAGCCACAACAATGCTATACGGTCCAAGGGAATGACTCCCTTGAGGTACAATCGGAAACTCAACTAGATAGTTTTGATTCTAATTCTTCATGTGATGAATTTGTTGATGCCTATGCTTTGAATGAAGAACTTTCTATTATTTGTGAAAAATTAATTGAAAAATATAAGATTTTGAAAAAGAAAAGTTTAGGAATTAAAAATGAAAATAAAAGTTTGCATTCTAGACTTGACAATGTTTTGCAAGAGAAGGTTGAGGTCTATAATGAAAGGGATTCATTGAGATCTCAATTAGACCTTGCACTAAAAGAAAATGAGTTTTTAAAATCTAAAAAAGATTGTAATGATGTTTTGAATAAAAATAAAATTTAACTTCAAAAATTGATTTTGTTGTAAAAAATAATGATTCTTTGAAAAAGGAAATTGATTTTATTACAAAAGAATTAGAATTTGTGTTAAGAAAAATAAATCTTTGAAAAATGATATTGTTTCTCATGTTTGCCATGCTAGGGTAGTTCCATCTAGCACACCCCTTACATGCTCCACTTTGTCTTCAAGTGTTAAAAATGATATAAATGTTTTGAAGAAAACTGTTGATTGTTTGGGCTCCACTTTGAGCCAATGTGTAGTGGGTCATACACGTTTGGAATCTTTGTTTCGAAAGAAACAAGTTCCATCTATTCATGCACACCCTAAAAAACATACACATGCTCCTCACGGACACCATCACACTTTATATGCTCATGTGTACACTTGTACACATTGTGGACGTAAGGGCCACCTTGCTAAATTTTGCTATGATAGAATACATAATGTAAATTTAGCAAATAATTTTGTTTGGGTTAGAGAAGGTACTAACCCCCATGGACCTAATAAGATATGGGTACCAAAGACCACCCCTATTATTTATGATATAGGTGTGGGCTCTCACATGACGTGAGAGTAGCCGTACCTTGGAGTGGATGCATTCCGTGCTTAAAGAGAACCCTTTTGGATGCATCACTTTCAAGGGAAGTTTGGTGGAGATGACCACCATGGTTTGGAGAACTAGAGCGGTGCTTTCATCGGTTTTGGTATCGATCTCTAACTCCCGTTTATTTACATGCTTTTCATGTTTATTGTTTATAGCATGTTTTGATGTTTATAGGTTATTATGAAAATGCCATGTTTATTAGATCCTTGACATGCATGTATAGCATTTTGAGACACCCATGTTTAATATGGACTATTATTTTTGTGTTCTCACCTTTGTTTAGCTATCATGTTTATCATAACTCTAATAACATGTGGATCTACATAATAATCATGTTTATGATTATCATGTTGATTTTTGACCCGTTTTATACTTAATGATTTGTTTACATGTTTAGATGTTAGTTTTCATTAAGACTAGGTATATATTTGTGCATATAGTGGGCCACAAATAAATCTATATATGTTTGTACTTGAATGCTTATTTGAACCCATTAGATGTGCTAGTATAGTCTAGTTTTGATGATCCATGCATTTTAAACTTGTATTCCCATTTTGGTTTTGTTTTTGATCATATGTTTTCATTTCATGTATATGTCTATTTTCCAAACTTTAAGATATACATGTATACCCCTTGAGTCATTTGCTTTTCATGCAAATCTATACATATAGACTCAATTGTGTTTAGGGATATGTATGTATACTTTTTGTGTTGACAAATCATACATATACCTTGAAATGAAATTTGTTTTAATGGAAATTCAGTTTTTCATATTTCCATGTGTTTATTTTTAACTTCATGTATATGTCCATTTTATCCAAATTATTGTTATACATATACATCCCTTTTTGAGCCACGTGCCTTCATACATATATCTTTGTGGACTCGTTGTGTTTGGATATGTATATATACTTTAGTTTGTATAGGACATACATATACCTTGAAGATTAAATAAGTTTTGATGATTTTCATGGTTTTATGTTTAAGGAATATTGAGCTAAATTGAATTCTTTCATGATCATGTTCTTCACATCTTATTTGTACACTCACATTTATTGTTTACTCATGTGTTTGTTTTCATGAGTCATATTTATGCTTAATTGATTATGAGTGTTGACTATTTTGTGAATTTCATGTTTCATGAAAAATAATTTTTTTTTATTCCTTGATTGAAGGATTTCGTACTAGTTAACAAGTTTTTCATTTAACTAGTTCGTATTCTTCATATGGTAGATGTTTTCAAACTTACTATAAATTTCAAACCTATTTTTGAAAACCCCTACCATCAATGGGCGGTTGGATGGGAGATCATGCTCCTATATGCTTTATAGTGAAAATCATTTTAAACTTGATCATGATTGGGTGGTAGATAATATGAGATATACATTTGATATTATTGTTGTTTCAATTGGTATCATTGGATTCTTTCAATTGGTATCAATATTGACATTTCTTGTATACTCATATATTTTTTATGTATGTATGCTTCATTTCAAAGAATATCAATTTCAATTGGTATCTACTTTTCATACATATATATGTTTTATTTGTGCTATTATATTTCTATATCTTGAGCACAAAATCTTGTTTATGCTAGTGCTTGAGGTTTAAATTTGTTTCAATTGATTCAATTTTTAATTGGTATCTTATTTTAAGCCTATGCATTGTTTTTGTTGGTATTTCATAAAGGGGGAGAAAATTCGATTTTCATATTTCAATTGGTATTTGTATTTCCACTCCCTTACTTTATAATAGAAAATAAAAATTTTAAATTGATATCATATACTTAAAAAGGAAAAATACTCTCTTTTGATATCAAGATGTTTATTTGAATGTTTTAAAATTTGGTATCTCAAAATTTTATTTAAAGAAAATAGTCAAAAGTTTTGATTTGTATTGCCTATATGCAAGGAGAGCTTAACATCTCTTCTACATATAGATTCATGATGAGTGTATCTTGTATTGAAGAGCTTGATAATCTCTTCTTTATGTGGTACACGTGTGTAGGGGGAGCTTCACATCTCCTCTTATGCATTGCATAGTGTATATTATGCGAATTAGGGCTTGTCCTCCCTCCTTCATGTAATGTATCTATGTAGGGAAGCTTCACATCTTCCTCTTCATGAATGTATATAGCATATACCATTTATTTTATTGATCTATGTTTACTTTCAATTGGTATCAAGATGCTACTTTGATATATTTTCAATTGATATCTTAATTGATTGTCACCCCTATTTGGTTTTGTTTTTATTTTAGACAAAAAGGGGGAGAACACTGTTTTTATTAACCCTTTGTTGATTCTTTGTTTCGGACAAAAAGGGGGAGAAAAATTTATTGATTTGGTTTTGCTTTTACCCCTTATTGATGATTGTTTCTTTGTATTAAAAAGGGGGAGAAGATTTTGTTTGTTTTGGTTTTTACCCTTTTGTTGATGATTGACAAAAAGGGGGAGAAAGATTTGAGTTTGATTGTGTTTTATATATGCATGTTTATGTTTTGCATATATTAAGTTTAATTTAGTTTAATTTTAATTGGTATCTAGAGCATGTTTTGTTTTTAAACATTTCATTGGTATCTAGAGCCTTTTATTGTTTATGCATATATATGCATTCATATTTAAGAGCCTTCATTGCATATTCATTATGTTTATTTGTTTATGCATGAGTTAAGGGGGAGCTTCTTTGAAGCTTAACTTTAATCCATGCATATATAACTCCATGAGTTTTGTCATCATCAAAAAGGGGGAGATTGTTGGCCCGGAGGCCTTCCTCTCTAGTTTTAATGATGATTAACTCATGTAGTTATGTTTACTAATAATCTTGTGATTTTAGTTTCAGATCATGTAACAAGATATTAGTTGGTGATTGCTTCAAAAAGAGGAGTTTGGAAGCCTTCACTTGATGATTCCCGTGTCCGAGCATCAAGATCATACCTTTGCACTCGGTGGATCACATTTGGGATCGAGTCGACTTGAAGATGGAAGATCGTCAAGAAGACTTAGGTATTCATAGTTTAGTTTAGTGTGTTTTAGATCCATGTGTAAAGATAAGTATAGTTGATATGCTCAAGTGCACAACACACACAAGTTTTATGTTTTGATTTTTCGGTTTTCATGAATAGTTGATCAAAACAAGTTTAATTGGTTTATGTATAGTAGATGTATTCTTTCTATACATGCATGCTTAACTTTTAAACAAACTTATTTTGACTATCCTATTCATGTAGTGAAAAATCTAAGTTTGATAAAATACAAGTTTTGGTTTTTGGTAAAAATGTTAAAACTCAAAAATAGTTTCATATGCTTGATATTTGAGCTAAACTTTTTATCACATGTTTATGTATCAATGCAAAATGATAAAACTATTTTTGGAGATTTTTACAAGAGTTAAAAGAATTTTTAGAAATATTTTAACATGATTTTCTGACCCAGTTTCTGACCCAAACAGTGGCTGACAGGCCAGGTCGGCCGACCGCACGGTCGACCGCACCAAGGGCGGTCGACCTTGCTGTCGACCGACGTGCACAGAGCTGTGCACGTCTGGCAGCACAGTGGGCCGACCGACCGACCGGTCGACCGGACCAGAGAGCTTTGCTCTCTGTATCTGGGCGGTCGGCCGGGCGGTCGACCGGATTGCCCCAACGGTCATATTTCTGACCGTTGGGGTCGACCGGCCGGTCGACCGCCAGCCTGTCAGGCTGCCAGATCAGCCTAACAGCTAGTTTTCTGTTTGGGCTATAAATACCCCATCTCTTTGGGGATTTTGATAAGACTTTTGATAAGAAAAATCCCTGAGTTTCTCTAGTGTTTAAAACAAGTTTTCAAAAGTATTTTTGGGCTTTAAACTTCCAATTTGGTTTTGTGTTTTAGGGTTTGGGAAAATCAAAGAAAATAGAAATTTGGGAGATTTGTTTTGTTCTTCAATTCTATCATTTACAAAAAGTTCTCCCAAGTGTTTTCTTTGAATCTTTGTTTTCCAAACACCTAGTTTTTTCACTTGAGCTATATCTTCTATCCTAATCTATTTAGGATCTTTGTTTTGTGGAAAAGAGATTGTTTGAGGTTGATTGAGCCTCCAAGTTGTAAACCCTCCTTGCTTTTGTGTATCCCTCTTTGGTAGAGGTTGATCGGAGTGGTATTGGTTTGGATCCCTCTTCGGTAGAGGTGATTGAGTTTGGTTGTTGGCTACGGGCCTTATCCCTCTTCGGTAGAGGTGGATTGTGGTTGTATTGCCTCGGTGGCATTGTAAGGTTGAGAGAGGAGTTCGGTACTCCTTTAGTGGATTAGAAATCCTTCTCGGTGAAGGCAGGGACGTAGAGCTAGGGGCTCGAACCTCGAAACATATATTTGTGTTTGCGTTTGATCCATTATCTCTAAACTCTCTCTCTACATTTGTGCAAAGCATCATTCATTCATTCATATCTTATTGCTTGCATTTGTGCCTTGCATTATTTCATATTGTTCATCTTTATATGCTTGGCTTGTGTGTGTGCGCCTCACTTGTACCTAACCAACAAGAGCTTCGTATAGCACCTCAACCCATATCTAGGAGAATCAAGAGGAGTTAGTCCAGAGCCCTTCACGGGGAATTCGGCTACACTTGTTGGTTGTACTAAGTGTGTTGCAATTAATTGTTTAAGCTTCCGCATTTAGCGCATTTAGTTTTTAGATTAGCACTATCACCTATTCACCCCCCTAGGTGTTTTCATCTTGTACTTATTTCCTGCTGGAACTCTTGTCTATATGGAGGCTATGTCTTGTACTGAGGCTTAACGTACGCGTGAGTGTGTTTTCACCTCGCGTATGTACGTCGCCATAACGTCTCCGTATCCTTGGGATCGGGGCGTTACAATTTATATTATAGAAAAATGAGCTAAATGGTTTTGAATCGGAGAGCAGAGCAACCTAAAGATAATAAATAGAAAAAGACAAATGAAAGTACTTCATTCAAAACAAAAAGCTTCAACAACTTCAACTTGTACAATTGAGTGGTAAGAGAAAAACAAACAAAGTTTCAATTTTTCAATGAAAAAACCTTTGAACATTAGCTTAGATTGACAATAAATTTTGGACAATCAAATCTGAGCTTTGGGCTCAAATAAACTATAGATACAACATCATCCAAAATTAATGATAAATTTTCACATAATGAGCTATAGAAAAATATGCAAATGAGGCAGATATAAGATCAGCGCCCTAACAAGTAACAATTTCAAGTAAATAAAAAAAAGAAAAAGAAGGAGTGAGTAGTAGTGCCGCCCTGTACGACAGGGGTGGAGTCCCTGTCAGGGCCCTGGCCCAGAGCGACCAGGGCACTGGCCCAGGGCCCAAAAACCAGGGGAGCCAAACTTTGCAGATCCCACTCTTGCCTGAGTTTTTACTACAACTAACTAGTAAAAAGAAAATGAAAAGAAAAACTAAAAGAAAATGAAAAGAAAAACTATGTGCTCCTATAATACTATGACATTCATGAATCAAGTCAAGTGAGTCCGAGCTCTGTCACATTGCAAAAAAGCCTGTGTTGGTTTAGAAGAGATTTCATGTAACCTGTTTGGTTAAGGGTGGAAGTGAGGAAGTGAAGAAGTGAGGAAGTGGTAATAGTTCCCTTTGGAACTTAAGAATTGGTTAATAAGTTTTTCGGTGTTTGGATGTTGTTGGGAAGTGTGGTTTGGAAAATATTATGTCCTTTCCGGTGTTTGGATGGTAATGTAAAAATGGAAGTGAAAAAGTTGACCACAAAGTAATAAAAATTAGTTAAGAAAAATAAAAATTGGACTATAGTTAGAATACAAGTGAGATTTACACGAGCAAAAAATTAACTGTTTTGTGCTACAACTTATTACAAATGAGATTTACATGACCACAAAATTAACTGTAGCACTCTGAAAGTGAGGAAATGGTTATGTAAAAGAGAAAATAGAAAAGGAAAAGAACTTTTTCTATTTTCTTTTTCCGGTGTATGGATGAACAACGAAAATGGGAAAAGACACTTTCCACTTCCTCACTTCCAGCCAATTCCTTGAATCCAAACAGCCCACTGAAACTCGTCACTCCTCATATAGAAGAAAGAGTGCAATATTTATTTCAATTTACGAAGTGAAGTGAGAGCGAGAGCGAGAATGTTATGGGAGGCTGAGAAGACGAGAAGATATCATTATATGAGTCAAAGGTGTATTTTCGTGTTGCGTGCGCCTTGACAACAACCAATGAGGAACTCCAATCAATAGAGAGAGATGCACCAGAGAAGTACCTAAAAGACAGGAACAAATAAACAAGAGAGAAAGCAAACACAGTATTTAACGAGGTTCGTCAATTTGCCTACGTCCTTGGGGCAAGAGAGAGAGAGGAATCTTATTGATTTAATAACCAATTACATGTAGTTCGAGGGTACAATTCGTGAGGGCTCTACCCCCTTTATTTAAAGCCAGAGAATCCTGGAGTTTAAGGAAACCATAATTGGATTCGACTCCTTTTTAGAAATAAAGTTCGAACTCACCAGGAGAAGCATATTCGCCTGTCGGTCGACCAGGCCGGTCGACCGACCTTGTCCTTCGGTCGATCGGTCAGTCGACCGTTGCCAACAGAAACTCATGCATGCCAGTCGGTCGACCGCTCCCTGCTATGATCGACCGCTCCCTACTACGATCGACCGGACGATCGATCGAGCTGCTCCTGTGCACGTTGTGCATGTCGGTCAACCAGACAGTCGGCTGGCCACTGTCCTGGCTGTTTTCTAGACTGCGTTCTTGCTCTTTTGAACTCCAATCTCTGCACTGTTTCTTTTGATGAGTTAAAAAACTCTACCATCAAGTTTTTATCTCCTCTCTCCCTACAATTCTCCACCTCAGTGAAGATTTCTCAAATCTGAGCCGAACTCAACATAGTACACGTTGACTCGAAGGGGGCTGCACCTATTGGTTGCCTACGTACCTTGCCCAAGGGATCAAACCATCCGTAGTTCATAAACGAGCTCCACCGAGCTCAAGCAACTGGAAGGATATGGAGCAACTTTTTACAATTTGTAAATTTCACTCCCAAAACCACTTTGGTAAGCGTATCAACGAGATTCTCCTTTCTGTGAACCTTTTGTAACTCAATGTGACATTCATCAAGAATCTCCCGAACAAACTGAAACATGACGTCAATGTGCTTCGTTCTTGCATGATGCACCTGGTTCATTGTCAAATAGATAGTACTCATGCTATCACAGTTGATCTTCAATAGATCCTGAACAATTCCCAAGTCATCGAGTAACCGTTGAAGCCATATTGTCTCTTTCATAGCCTCCGTCATGGCCATATACTCGGCCTCTGTAGCAAATAATACAACATTAGACTGTACAATAGAGTGTCAACTCACCGGTACTTGATACAATGTAAACACATATCCCATTGTAGACCGGCGTTTGTCGAGGTCTCCTGCATAGTCGGAATTAACATATCCGACACACTCCTGCTTACCTGTAGAATCCTTCTGAAATATCAAATCAACATCTATAGTACCTTTGATGTACCGTAGAACTCACTTTACTGCCTCCCAATGACCCCTAATTTGATCATATATGTATTTGCTAATCATCGAGACAGCTTGTGACAAATCAGGCCTTGTACTCACCATCACATACATTAAACTGCCAACTGTGCTAGCATACGACACGCGAGTCATGTACTCACGTTCTTCAGCAGTAGTAGGAAACATAGTGGTTTTTAACTTGAAATGAAGAGCTAGTGGTGTACTTACAGATTTCGTATCATCGTTAATGTTGAACCTCTAAAGTACCTTCTGCAAATAGCCCTTTTGCGTCAAGTTAACATTGCCACTCCTTCGGTCTCGCTTAATCTCCATGCCTAGAACCTTTTTTACTTCACCAAGATCCTTCATCTCGAACTCGAAAGACAAATCTTTTTTCAATTTATCTACTGGGGATCTGCTCTTTGAAGTTATGAGCATATCATCTACATACAATAGTAGATAGATGTACTCTCATTCAGGTAACTTATTGTAATACACACATGGGTCATATTGGCTTCGTGTGTACATTTTACGTCTTATGAAGCTGTCGAAAGTTTGTACCACTGCCTAGGAGACTGCTTTAATCCATACATTGATTTTTTCAGCTTGCATATCATATTCTCCTTTCTTGCAGTTTTGAACCCCATTGACTGAGACATATAGATCTCCTCATCAAGATCGCCATGGAGAAAAGCGGTATTCACATCGAGCTGGTCAAGATTCAACTCATACTGTGCTACAAACGCTAGCAAAATCCGAATCGATGAGTGCTTTACAACAAGTGAGAATACCTCATTGTAATCAATGCCTTCTCGCTGTGCATAGCCTTTAGCTACCAATTTGATTTTATAGCGTACAGTATCACCTTTGTGAGATTCCTGTTTCTTTGCATATACCCACTTACAACCAATTGCCTTCTTTCCCTTGGGCAACTCTATTAGTTCCCAAGTGTCGTTCTTGTATAAAGAACTCATCTCTTCTGTCATGACATCCTTCCACATCTTGTACTCTGAACTGATTTCCTATATGTAGACGGATCGCCTCTTCAACGACCGGGAGAGCATAAGCCTCAATCATTCTGTAGTGAGCCAATTAGGCTTTCGCGGATTTCTTCTGCTTCTTCCAACTGCAATGGATTCAATAAATATCATCCATAGCCTGTCATTGATCCTCATCAACATCCGTATCCTGATTGGCTACATAATCACTACCATGTGTCACCGTGGGTACGATCTCTAATAATACTGATCTTTCTAGAGATGATAAAGTAGTATCACTCTCCACTTGCTGTGATATCCCTTTGGTCTTCTCAATCTCCACCTGCTGAGAGATTGTAGGCTTCAGCATTGAAGCCTCATCAAATGTGACATCTTTGCTGAGGCAAACTTCTTGTCCTTAGGATCCCAAATCTTGTAGCCTTTTACTCCTTTCTTGAATTCTACGAACGCACCTTTCTTCGCTCTTAGGTCTAACTTGTCTTCCTTAACATGGTAGTAGGCCGGACACCCAAATACTCTTAGCGAATCATAATCCTCATCAGATTTCCCTGACCAAACTTCAAGAGGAGTTTTACCTCCTATCGCAGACGAAGGCAACCTGTTAACATGATAGCAAGCATATGCCTAAGTCTCAGCCCAAAAATTCTTTGATAATCTGGTATTGGATAACATACATCGGACCTTCTCTAGTAAAATCATGTTCATCTTTTCGGTTACCCCGTTTCGTTGTGGTATTTTTCTTACTGTGAATGCCTTACTATTCCCTCTGTTAGGACACACATATATTGCATAATTGTTACTGCATTCTAACATTTATTCTGTAATAAATTCTACAAACTCACTTGTCTTAATATTCAAAATCATGCAGGATATGATAGAGAGAAGATAAGCACAAATCCTATCCAATTTAATCCAAAGTTCAAATTAAAGGGAATCGATTTAAATTCAAAGTTTCTAGAAGCCATCTTATCCGAAAATCGACTATATCAGATGAGATAAATACCAATCAAAATTCAAGCAAAAAGGATGAGATGAAGCAATCATATTTGAAGATAAGTAGGAAATCCAAATAAATTCGGAGTTCTAAATCAATTTAGACTCGGATTCTGACTGAACACGTTTTAGTATTTTAATTATAACTTTCGCTACAAAATCTCAAATCTGATGATTCAAGATGATCCAGAAAGAAGACTTGAAGGGTTACAATTCTTATGTTGACCACTATTTACAATTCTATCATTTCGTCAGTATATTCAGCAATCAATACGCCAACAAGCTGCAGATCAGAATTGAATTCTGGATAAATCAAATCAAGTTTGGAGATAAGGGGAGGATTCAAATTTAGAAATAGCCAGCTCTTCCTATCTTCGTACGCTTTGTATCCTTTTGTTTTGCAGAGGTGCACCTTCTCAGAGAGAGCTTTAGTTTAGCCTTTTCTTTTCTTCTTTAATGTAATTTTTATTTTTCTTTATAGCTTAGATTAGAGAGAGTTACATGATTAAAAGAGAGAAAGAATTATTGTAAAGTGATACTATTGTAATCCTTTCTCAAAAAAACTTATCTTAAAGGTGACAATCAATAGAAGTTTCTCACTTTTCTTCATTGTACTCGATCTTGCCGAAGCCCTACTTTCCTTTATTCTTTTCTATTGCTTTACTTTATTTCAAGATAATTCTTCAATATGGTTCAACAACAGAGGTAAATACTCTTTTTATTCTCTTTTTCAGTTCATTAGTTTAGAGTCACAATTTCGCTTTTTTTATTTAGTCTTTTCTTTTCTTTTATAAATAAAACAACAATAATACCACCATCTCTTCTTCTACCATCTCCTTCTTAACTTAACTATTTTTGTTTTCTTTTTATAATACTGAGAAAATAAGTATTAACTAGTTTTAGTAAATTAAAAAAGGAAACTTACACAACGCTTCCATCACTGTCCCTCCCTGTGGATCACGACCCGTTAGCCCTAGGCTACACGGTAGCATGGTGACCTAGCATTATTTCTAAAAGTCTGTATTTTCTATGCAGATTTGGATCAATCAAAATTTTGACGCTGTTGCCGGAAAGGGACGGTAAGTTTTCTTTTCTTTTTGATTTACTTTAACGAATTAATCCCTTTTCTGCTCTGTTTTGGTATACATGGGCTAATATTAGAAAATATAAAGTTGCAGTGGGTATATTACTATCTGAGTCTCTGCTCTAGAAAGCAGAGATTATGACACCATAATTTTGCCACGGAAAAGCCGCGTTTGCGCGGTAATTGTAGGACTACTAACCTGCTTTCTTGCAGGCTGCCTGAAATTCAAAGTTTTACCCTCTACAGCTATTAGTTTTCAAATTTAGATCATTGTATATACTAATTTTAAATCAACAATAACTTGTTGCGTTGTAAATGCTAAAAAACATTTAAACTCTTGCATCTTAGGGTATCTGTCTATTTCGTTTCTTTACATTATTGTTGAAGAGTGCTGGAGCAAAAGTATGTGTGCATTGCATATAGTTTAGGAAATATATTTTGAGTGATTCATATTACTTGAGTGTTACCTATTGCTTTATACTTGTACACTGCACAAAAAGGATTAAGGGCATATGCTTAAACAAGATAAGGTGGGGAAGTTATTACCCTTTCTTAGCCCAAAAATCATCTCCTCACTCACTAACTCAGTCTAACTTAAAATTGAGTAGACGTTGGTCTTAGGGACATCTCGGACTCAAATAGGGATTGTCCTGAGGGAAAAGTTGTTAGAAGTTGACTCTTCCAAATCGGTGTAGAAGGTTGGGGATTGAGGGGTGACACCCCAAAAGCTGGTGATTTGGCATAATTAGGCCCGTCGCTTTAAGCGCGGATACCTCCCACCAATCTTGCCCCTACTTGGCCGATTAACTTGTGGTCAGGTTCTGCAATATACCTCCTATGAATAATCAACAGTTAGGAGTCGTCTAAGTCTCAGCTCTACCCTAACTTAGGCTATATTTTTTTCTTTTGTTTGTTATTTGTTTGTGATATCTTTGTGATATGGATTACAATTATAATTTTTTCATTGCATATAGTGATCCATACTTCACCCAACCTTTTTCAATTCGGATATTACAACCCGGCATTACATAACTTTAACCAACCAAATATGTCAGATTAGTCTTATCCAAATCAATATATGCCCCAATCACAGTACTAAGAACAAGAATGAGATAATCATCACCACTCTTCACTGAGTCAGTAGGGATACAACTCCCCGAGTCTTACTATCAATAACCTTACCAACAAACAGCTTCATATAATCCATATCAAGACCAACCTATAGAAGAAAAATCTTCTTTAAAAAAGACTTTTAAAGCCTTCCTTGAGTCCACACGACAAGTGCAAACTCAATTGAACTCAATGCTCCTAAACAATTCCCAAATCCAAGATCATTACTCTAATTTTTAAGTCCAACCACAGCAAAAAGAATCTGTTGACTTAGAAAAGAGTACAGAAGACCTGATTCAGTTCAGAAATAATATTACCCAATCTCTCAATAGATTAGAAGCAAAAGTGAGTCATTTGGTCAACACAATTAATGATAGGAATGAGAAACTCTACCTAACACATTTTCGACCATTCCTGATTCTCCTAACCATATTGACGAAGAATCATGATATCTTGAAAATTTTAATCAAGATTCAATTTCACCATAAAACTTTAAACTTGACCAATATCAACCCATTGACAAATTAGCAAGTTTTCATTTCAATGAAATTGAACTTGAAGATGAATATGACACTGATTCTCAATGTTGTGATTCAGTTCCATTTTTTGAATCTATGCCGACTCTGGTAACCTTACCCGATTTGGACCCATATCCGAAGCCAACACTGATTTCTATCCCTATAGAGCTTGAACATGAACCACCTATTTTGGATAGTCACATTTTATTGTTAGGAAATGAATTTAAACTTCAATTCTATGATTTGGACCAAATTCATGAACCAACTCTGACTCTCGAACCTAAACTTGATTTGAGTTTTATTCCCGAGTCAGTATCGGTTCCTATTCCTTTCATTGTTGAGCCCTAATCATCCATTCCACAAAATCAAATTCTATTGTTGGACCAAGATTTGGCATATGTTTGCTATCTCGTCAACAGATTGCCTTCGTCTGCGATAGGAGGTAAAGCTCCTCTTGAAGTTTGGTCAGGGAAACAATTGTGCTCGATCTCACTGAAACCCTACTTTCCTTTATTTTTTTTCTACTGCTTTACTTTATTTCAAGATAATTCTTCAATATTGTTCAACAACAGAGGTTAGTACTCTTTTTATTCTTTTTTTCAGTTCATTAGTTTAGAGTCACAATTCTTTTTTTTCCCTTTTATTTAGTCTTTCCTTTTCTTTTATAAATAAAACAACAATAAGACCACCATCTCTTCTTCTACCATATCCTTTTTAACTTAATTTAACTATTTTTTAATAAAACTGAGAAAATAAGTATTAACTAATTTTGGTAAATTAAAAGAAAGAAACTTACACAACGCTTCAATCCTTGTCCCTCCCTGTGGATCAAGACCCGTTAGCCCTAGGCTACACGGTAGCATTGAGGACCTAACACTGTTCCTAAAACTCTGTATTTTCTTGTACAGGTTTGGATCGATCACCGTCATCACGACATAGCTTTAGGATAAAATCACTTTTATACTCGCCTCCGTTATCTGACCGGAGCACCTTGATCTTTCTTTCCGTGCTTTTCTCCATATTCTTCTTCCACTCCACAAATAATTCTAAGACTATCCTTTATACTTCATGGTATATACCCAACATCGCCTAGGTTAATTATCTATAAAAGTCACAAAGTAGTGGTTACCTCCAATAAATGCCGTCTTGGTAGTCCCCAAATATCGGTGTGAACATAATCCAGAATCCCCTCAGTGTAGTGAGTCGCTATGCCAAATTTCACCTTGGTATTCTTTCCGATGACGTAATGTTCACAAAACTCTAATTTGCAGGTTTTGGTACCTTTCAATAGACCTTACTTTGCAAGAGCTTGCAAAGACTTTTCACTTGTATGTTCGAGCCTCATATGCTACAACTTGGTTGAATCACCATCTGAATCTGTAGAAGTCGTTGTTTGACCTGTAACTGTATTACCCTTCAAGTAGAAGAGATTATTTCGTCAGATGCCCTTTTAAATCACCATTGAGTTTTTGGTCATCTTGAGAACACCATCTCTTATAGATACTTCAAGACCCAATATTTTCAAAGCACAATTGAGATAAAATTCCTTTTAAGTTGAGGTACATACCTCACTTTCTTCAATTCCCGCACCATCCCATCAACCATCTTGACCTAGACTGTGCCTATGCCTTCCATGTTATATGAGCGATCATCACCTATGATAACAGAACATCCATCTAGCTTCTAAAAGTTAGAAAGCCAATCCTTATTTGGGCATACATGACAGGTAGCTCCAGTATCTAATATCCACTCAGAGTCTCCTGAGTAACCAACGATGGGAGTAGTAACGGAAAAAGAGAATACCGATAAGTCTGAGTCTGATCCACCTGTTTGTGAAGTATTGGCGTGAGTACTGACCATATGTGCGAGATTTGCCCCGGTCTTCGACTCCTTCTTACCTTTAGCCTTTAGACAATTAACTTTTCAGTGCCTTAACTCTTTGCAGAAGGCGCACTAGTTCTTCTTCAGATCTCTAAAACATGGCCTGGACTTTGATCTCCCACGATCACCTTTGCCCTTTCGATTGGAACTTCTGTCTCTTATCGCCAATACATCTGCTGATGTACTCTCAGAAGAAGACAGTTTGTCTTGCCTTCTTACTTCATAGTTTACAAGAGCATCCGACACCTCACTGTAGTTAAGTGTTTGTCTACCATGAATCAAAGTTAGGGTGAAGGTCTCATACTCTTCGTCAGGAAGAGAATTAAGTAGAATCACCGCCTTATCCTCTTTATCGATCTTGACATCCACGTTAACTAAGTCTGTAAGAAGCTTGGTGCAGTTATTCATGTGTTCATCAATAGAGAGTCCTCTCTTCATCTGGAAGCGATAAAGCCTCCTCTTCAATTGCAAACGCGACTCGATGCTTTTTGGTAGATATTTCTTCTCCAGGATCTCCCATAACTGCCTTGCAGATGTTTCATATAACACATGAAACTTGATGTCTTGTGTAAAACAAGACCTAATCAGACCACACGTTGTTCAATTCATCTTGTCCCAATCCTCTTCAGAAGTAGCATCGCGCTTTTTCTCCAACCGTAGAGTGTCTTCGAGGTTTGATGCCGTCAATGCATCCATCACCTTGTATCTCTACATCTTAAAGTTGTTCTTGTCGTCAAACTTCACCACATCAATCTTTAATGGATGTGGATTCATAATTTTCACCATAGATGTACTATCTCTAGCCATCTTCGTTATCATTTACCCGTTCATCAAAGTGATCTCAAAGTTAGGCAGTTTTAGGCCTCTCAAAAATGTCGATTTTTAGTCACTTTGATGAACAGATAAATGATAATGAAAATCTGTGAAACTTTATTACTAACTACTTTATAGTTAGTAGCTCACATCCAACGGTTTGAATCTTGCATATGAGTGGTGTATCAACCAAATCATAGTGGGAGTATCAACATTCTTGATACTTCTGAAAGTAGCCCAGCTCAACTCTGACTATATAACCTAATACAAATTATGCTCATGAGGGGAAAAAATGTAGATTGAGCTAAGGTGGCAAACCTATAGAAATATTTATCGAGTCATTAGTTTATTTGGTTTGGAGTTTAAGAATCTAGATACAGTATAATGAATGAGAACTACTTGAAAACTTCATAACATATCCATAATTATTTAATACAGATTTTAAAAATTGACACTTAAATAAATTTGGGTCGGGTTCAAATCGGGCTATTGGTCCCCATTGCTGCCGCTAGGCCGGCGCTAGCTACAGCTTTGTCCCAAAACCTAGTGAAGCCCAATCGGAGTCGGGTTTACAGAAACCTGAGCCCAGTTACAATAACTCTTACTTGTTCACTGATTAATTTGAGGGTGAAAGGGCTTTAAGTCAACAAACCCATAACTCTAATATTTTTCTAAGCCAACTTCTCGTATTAGACTTGGAGCACCTCACCACGGATCTTGCACATAGTAAATCCCACAGCATCTTTCACAAATAAAAGCAAACAATAACTCTAAAAGTCTAATGAACCATTCACAGTCTAATGGTACCGGGGATGATCGGATTTGAGATGTTGCTGCTTTTTGTTCTCTGTACCAGATTGTTCTAGGTTGCTTTTTTATTTTGTTATTTTCCCATTTTGGATGTTGTCTTTTTTCTCATTTTGTACCTGCGTGCATTTTGATTTGAGAGAATCCTTATTCTCACTCCGGTGTTGTTCAGGAATATTTTCATTAAAAACATTTTAGTGAAGCACGGGAGACCTTTTCAAAAGTCTATATTCGACAGTTAAATTTTACTGAAATGAGTAGCGTTTGAACAAGGACTCACTCGATTTCAAAAAATTGAATCCAAAATCTTTGTTGTACATGAATCCAATCTGAATCCCACCCGTCTACACTACACCCCTATGGGACATGCACAACCTCGTTGGATTTGGATCAACCTCGGTTTATTGGATTTAGATATGGGTAAAGTAGATAGATAACCTATCCAAATCCGACCCGGTACGTCGTAATTCCTTTCTCCATGCACATCTCCATAGTTCCAACTTCCAACGGTATCCTCTCAACTGGAATTCCCAGATGATCCAAAAGCAAAACATAGCCATAAATTTATAGAAAAACAAGCCCATAACATCTTAATTGCTTTGCCTTTCATTTTTAGTTTTAGAACCAAATGCACCCTAAAAGATACAAAACCTCAACTCAAAACCTAAATAAAATCTCAATTATTTCATGCGTGAAGAAAACATGGCGGCAGACTTCATGGCTGGTATTTGTTTTAAAGACTTTACGGCGCAGTTCTCTTGGGAGTGGGTTAGCTCTTTCGAGCGAAGGACCATCCTGTCCTTCGCACTATGTCGGTCGTAATTGAGGACGGTAGGGTTCACAAAACGTGTTTTTATTTTTCCTGTGATAGACGGCTCACAATGCGCAAAGGATCATCTTAATCTTTCGCTCGAAAGAGATAACCCGATCCCATGCCCTGAGACTCGCAGGACTATTTTGTTTGAGGAGAGAATGAGGAAGAGTTGTCTGAGAGAGGCCTAAAAGAGGCCTTTCCTATTAACCCAAAAAAAAAAAAAAAGGACTACTGTTGAAAGACTACTGTTGAAGCATCACACAGAGAAATTGGCAGAAAGCATCATCTCATTCATCTGATCATTTTTCAAAGTTGTAAAGCTACAAGCACTGTTCAAGATCTCTACAGATAACGGGCATAAATTTGCGCTGCTTGTTGGTCTCCAGAGCCGTTGGCATGCAACAGTAGATTCTGGGCGCTATACAGTTGTAAGAAAGGTATAGCTGTAAAGAAATTGTATGGCGTTGGAAAATTAAAACCAAGGACAACATTCAAAAAGTTAGATTCATATATGTCCTCACATGCAAAATTCAAAACGAGAGGGACTTATATATGCTAATTGATATAGTAAAGTATACATCCTCATCCCCGTTCTCTCTCTCGTTTGTGTACAAATCTTAGCAAGAGTGCAAAGAGAAAGAAGGGAGGTGGTGGTGGTGGTGGACTTGGTGGCGGCTACCGCCACCGCGAGAGCGTTGGTGTGGCGAGGACTCTCTCTCGATGAGCCACCGGATGCGGAGGAAGTCGTCGACGGAGCAAGGGAGGCGGAGGGGGCCGGAGGAACGGTAGCCGTAGACCTCCCTCGATGTGTCAAGAAGGGACGTGAAGAGAGGGTGGTGGAGGTAACGGATGGGGATCACAAATCTCTCCTCCTCTCCTCCTTCGAGGCCAACGCGGACCGCGAGCATTCCCTTCTTCACCTTGGTTCTCTTCTCATCAGCCATGGTGATCTATAGCTAGATTGTGCTCTGCGGGGAGATATTGGTGAGAAGAGGAGTACTTGGAAGTTGGATATATGGTTGGGTGAGGAGGTGAAGGGAGGAAGCAAGGAGCATTTATAAGAGGAGGGGAGTGGGGGACTAATTGGAGAGGCTAGAAATCTTTGGATGGTTTTCCATATGTGCCCCGTTTCAAATGTGCCATATAGCATATTTGCCCCTACTTATTATAAATTTGTTATATGACTTTTTTCAATCCATTGGAAACTTTTTTTTTTTTTTGCTTGTTTAGATTGCCGTGTTGGCTCTTAAATAGTATACATATATAAAGTTATTTAAGCTGATTTAACTATTGTTCACGTACAATTTAACTAGCCGCTATTGTTTCTACTAATTATATATGCTTTCCTTTTAGTTTTCTGTAGGATAACATATAACCAACGAGTAGATAAGATTTTTTTGACATTCTACTTTAATTCATAAGAAATTGTCCAGGTGACAGAGGTCACAGAGCTATATTATTATCTAAAAGCTTAAGTGAAATTAGCTAATATGATTGTTGGCATGGTGCGATTTGATTAATTTAGGGTAACTTTTTATTTTGGAAACCTAATATTTTCAACATGTTTAAAAATGATAGCTGAACTAGAGTCTATAAATCAGTCACATAGCAGTTTCTAAAAATAGCAAAAGAGCAAATCCTTGCAGATCACTGGATCAACTGATGGATTAACCGACTGACACACGTTCAGTACCGTCGTATTTCTTGAAAAATAAGTAAAATTATGCAAATAAAAAATTAAAGGGGGGTCGTTTATACAATAAATCTCGTGTCACATTGGTACGATAGTGGGTGGGTACTAAATACGGGATCCGGAATCTAAGGTATCGTTGGCCCTTTCCTTTGTTTCATTACTTTTTGGTGCTGAAAAACAAGGGAAAAGGGGGCCAATTATTTTTTGGTTGGCTCAAGATATATCCACCCATTGTGCACTGTAGCCGACCCGACCCGACCCACTAAGGATCAATCATTGACCGACTTTTACGAGACCACTTGTTTTTGCTTCCGCCCCGTTGACTCGCACCTCAACCAGCCAAGAGAGATGATGAGGGTTAGGTTTCTAGACCCCCAGCAGATTTTTGCAACTCCGTGAAATGACTTGAACTCGCAGGGGCGTGTGTGAGAATAGAGAGAGTATCTAGTCAGTTTGAATGTGTGGTTGTAGTTAGTTGCCATGTGTTTTGCACGTGTCGATGTAAAAGATCTTGGAGTGTAAAATAGAAGAATAAACGGTAAAGATACAGTTTTGAAATGAACAATCATAATTATGGTTATTAAAAAATGTTGTTGTCAGTATAATTTTCACTTTGCATACTCATGGTTATGCATGTCTGGATGTTATTTCTCTCTTTGAGGAGACATGTATGTATATACAGTGGCGAAACCAAAATTTCAAAGATCAGAGACATAAAAGATGCTTCTCTGCAGAATCATGTTCAGATTCTGACTTTTCATTCTCATTAGTATTTGGTCAAACAAGTGGTGGGCTCCAGCTAGCCATGTGGGCATAACAGCAAGGCGATGAAAGAATTCAAGTCTCACACGTAGGGAGGAGCCCCCGCTCCACCCCTGTTTGTGTTGCAACACCTTTTTGAAAAACAATAAAGACCAACATATATATGTATATTGCATTGCACTCCTTTTCCGATAAGAGATGGATGTATTCTTTTTACTACTTAATAGAAAATAAGGGCAAAATGGCTACCTCTGGTGAAATATAAGTTTTTCAAATCTATTCGAATGTAACCATTGTGGGCAAAAAGAAATTGTTATATAATAGATTGTTTTTGACATATATATACATTTTTAAAAGAAAATTCACAATGACTTGGGTCAAAAACTGACCTTGTCAACTATTAAAAGATAACATATTTCAGTAGTAACATTGATGCACAATAACATAGAGAGATAAGTTATCATAAAAACAAGAAGACAACAATAACAACATAGACATGCATCTTCTTAATACTTAAAAGACACATTTCTGTTATCAGTTTTATCAAAACGAAAAGAAATTCCTTGTCGAGTTTAATAGTTGATAGGATAAAATAGATTGATTTGTTTGAAACTTACCCAAAAAGAATAAAAAACCAAGACGGATGGAATTAGAAAAGCAACGTCTAAGATGCAACAGAAAGAACAAAACCCGGGCACGCTTCCATAGTGCCAAAACAATGTACCATCTTCAAAAGAAATTGACACTTTTGAAAATGATGCCAAGCTTTTTTAAGTGATGCTAGAGATGTAGATGCTGATGCTTGCTTGCTTGCTTGCATGGTCTTAGATCCACGATTCTCTTGGAAAAGTTGGTGGAATTAAGTTCCTGTTCGTTATGCTGCAACTGCAACTGATCGTAAGTCGTAAATGAGAATGGAAAAAATGAACTGTAATAGAGAAATATATTGTGATATACAGTGTTTGGTTAGTGATGCGAAAAGAGAGAGTGAAGTTAGGAGAAAGGTGACCGTTTGGGCCACCAATTAGATAATAAGATCATGGTTAAAAGAATCATTTAAACCTAAGAGATTGATCTTATCCGTGAGAACTTTTTCTTTCCCTTCTGCAATCTTGATCTTGGCTTTATGTTCAAAATCAAGATATTATTTTTAATGCTTCCATTAGAAGCTTAGAACCCCACTTGGGTGCAATAAATTCTTACCATTAATGATTTGTCTTGCATGCATTCCACATGGGATTTTATTTTCTCATGTGGGTGAAGTTCTTTTTCCTTTTATGTTTAAAGATTTCTTTTTTCTTAGGTTTTGAGTTTTCCGTTTATATACCAATAAATAAATGTGCCCTTTACATGAACCTTTAATCTCTAAAGGTTGATAAAACAATGTACTGTTTCTCAAAAAGGGAAAAAAAAGGAAAGATAAAAAATGTTTAAGCATATTTATCTCTAAAAAGTGATATTTTTGCATCTATATATGCAACTTGGAAACTCAAATTTTCTTTTTTCTTTTTTATGCCAAATGACGGGGAAAAATCTTTTCTTCCGAGTGTCTTTAGCTTTTTTTCCTAAAAAATCAATGCATACCAGGATTCAACTGGTGACCACTGAGGAGCAAACTCAGGACCTGATCAGTGGTCATAGTGACCGAAATTAAATATATTATAAATATGTCGTTGGCAAGATTCGAAATAGTGACCTGTGGATGAGCAGGCTCTTAACAAACTTAAAGCCGCCACTCGGCCACATTTGCTGGACTCCAAGTGTCCTTAGCTGTTGTTGCACAGGAGATCAAAATTTTTACAGATCAACTAATTTTTCTACAATTTTTCTGTTTTTCCAATCTTAACTAAAGAAATCAGAGTAGAACTATATACTTCCATTAAATTTACATTAACACTTTTTTTTAATCATATATTAACAATAAATCACTATTATTTTATTTTGTATATATTATATCTATTGAAAATTCAATGTTCTTTTAGACTTAGTAGAGAGTTTCCAAACGCAAGCCAAGAAATTTGGCAGAGAAAAATATAAATATCGTGACTCCAATTAGAGATGCTATATCGTATTGATACTTTCAACAAAGTTGCGTGTTGCAAATTCTAATCGTGGATGCTGATATGCAAATTTGCAACTTGATAATTTCAAAAGAAAAGAAAAGAAAAAAGTGGGGTCCCCACTTCACAAATGTATGGGCGTCGTGTCACGTAGCAACATTGTTCCCCACAGCCCCCAGCGGGGCTGCCACGTTTGTTCCGTGGTACGTGAGCACAAAAAAATTAAACAAAACCGAAAGCTAAAATTAGTTAATTAATTATCTCACCCCTTATTAGTTTAAACCACCAGCTTAATTAAAAAGCTATCACCTTTCCTCTTAGTTTATTTCTAAATTCTATAGCCACCCTCTCTATTTTCTGAGGAGATGTACGTACGGGCTGCGGGTCCCATGATGGCACGTGTGGCCGCCGCAGCCAACCAGCAGAGAGAAGCAAGTGCGGCATACTAGCTGCTAAAGATATTGAGAGAATCATGAGATGAGATGAGAAGCGCATGTGATGATAGAGATAGAAATAGATATCGATGACAAATCACTCATTCTCATCACGTCATGGGTGGCGGTTGGAGAATGATTGGCATTATTCCCTTTCGATTCCTTTTTTTTTTAAGTAATAAAATAGAGGTCACCATCTCAGTCTATACGTGCGTACGCGTACGCATCACTAATCACTCAAATTAAATCCTCAATTCGGTAACTTTAGATGTCAAACTTGAAACTTCACTTTTGAGAGGGAAGGATATCACCAATGAGTTAACATGTTGGTGTTTTTCTATTTCCATTTCCTTTTCAATTTGTTATGGGATTCATTGGGTTCGAATGTAGTGGACCGTGCAACACGTGGTCCATCGAGTATATCAAGAAATGCAAGATGCCCATGATGTGCATTTTAAGAGCCTGTTTGTTTGGCTTGAAGAACAGAAAGAACCATGAAGGAGGGTTCTCCACCCTCTTCATCGTGTTCATTTTGTAAGAAAAAGATTCTTTCTAGTACATGTGACATGTCAATGGTACTCCTTTCAATTTTTCTTCGATTTCTAAATTTAGGATAGGGGTGTCAAGGGGGCCGGCCCAGCGCGACACGACAACCCGCACGGGCCTGGCTCGGCCCGGCCCGAGAAGGACTCGGGCCAGACCCGACCTGGGTTCGGGTAGTGGTTGAGCCAGCCCTGGTCCACAAAAGGAGACTCATGGCTCGGGCGGCCCGTGCCTGGTACGTACCTGGCATGTGTCAGACCCTGGTACAGCCCTGTCAGGCCGAGCCGGGAATCCCAACGGCTATAACAGCCATTGGGTACTCGGCCCGGCCCGGCCAGTTCCCAACGGCTATTATAGCCATTGGGGGCGGGGGAGAGGGTTTTAATAAAAGCTTTTTTTGCAAAACCCCCCCAGATCAGCCTCAACAGCTATTACAACCGTTAGGGGTTTTGCGATTTTTTTGCAAATATCCCCCCAAAGGGTATATAGCTTTTTTGTTGGTTTTTTTTGCAAAAAAATTGTAAAAAATTACAACTCTTCTCCTCTATAAATACTTCATCTTCCTCACTCCATTTTAGCACAACAAAAATCTGTTAAATCTCTAAAAAAAATTCAAAATTTCTAAAGTCCTCAAGCTCTACAAGTTCTCTCTACAAGCTCTACAAGCTCTGAAGTTCACAAGCTCTATAAGCTCTCAAGCTTCAAGTCTCAAGCTCTACAAGCTCTCAAGTCCTCAAACTCTACCGGCTCTCAATTCGATATTTATATTCTTGTAAAATTAGAAACTAGTAAAAAAAGATGCCAATTTTTCATCAGCTGTATCTAATCAAGCTTTGGCTCTAAATTTCGTGGTAATTTTAATTTTAGTAATGGTAAGTGGGAAACCCTAAATTTGCCTCTGGACGATACTTCACAAATTTCATTCACACAATACACAGATTTTAATACTTCTTTTGATATATCTAGTATTGTTCCTCATATACCAATTAGTTTTCTCGAGGTATTAACTACCTCCACAAATCTTAAATCTGGAGTTTGAAAATATTTTAATAAACTAACTGTTGATGGAGCTAGGAGGGCTCAATGCAAGTTGTGTCCAGATGTTTCGTATGCTTTTCTCAAAAATGCGGGAATTGGCCCACTTGCCTGACATATTAAGAGTAAACACTCTGAACACCAACCACGACAAGCCCAAATTAGCACTTTGGGTGGTACAATAGGCACTTTTACTTATAATCATGCAATAGGTAAAACAATTTTAGCTAAATATCTTATTCAATACGAACAACCTTTTAGTATGACTGAAAATGATGCATTTACAGATTATATTAGAGCCACTCATAATCTGGATTATGAGCTAAGATCATAAATGTTTAAAATATTTGAAGAACAAAAATAAATGTTAATGTAGTTTTATCATCTTTTTCACATAAAATTGCACTCACTTCTAATTGTTGGAAAGCCCTTAATAACTACCATTATTATCACTGCGCATTTTATTGATTCTGATTGAGTTTTAAATAAAAAAAATTATCAATTTTAAAAAATTATCTCATCCTCATAATGCTTTAAATCTTAGTAAGGTTATAATGCGTATTGCTAGAGAATATAAAAATTGATTCCAAAATTTTTAATATTGCATTTGATAATGCTTGCGAAAATACTGCAGCAATTGAGATTTTAAAAAATTATTTAAAACTGATTTTGAATGAAATTTTTTTCATAATCGATGCGTTTGTCATATTATTAACTGTGTGTACAAGATGGCTTAAAATTAATTAATGATTATATTAAAAAAATTAAGGGATACTATTATATTTATTAAAAGTAGTGGCCGAAAAAGACAAATCTTCACACAAATTTATACAGGCTTAAGATTACTGCTAAAAAATTACTTCAAGATGTTATAGCTCGTTGAAACTCAACATATAATATATTGAATAAAACGATTCCTTATAAGAAGGCAATAAATAGGTTAATTTCTGTAGAATTGCCTAACTGTGTTATTTTCGATGAGAAATGAAAATTTTGTGAATGTATTTGTGAATTTTTGAAAAGATTTGAAAGAATAAGAAAATTATTTTCTGGTATTTATTATCCAACGACAAATTTAGTATTTTATGAGTTTACTGAAATAAGTAAAATATTTTCTTGATGTAAAAATAATGATTTTGTTAGAGATATTATTGCTCTCAAGGAGAAAAATTAATAAATAATTTAAAATTTTTCTTTTTCTTTTTATTTTGCTGCTATTATACACCCTAGGATTAAATTTAATGGATGTAAATTTTTACTTGAAATTTTTTATGAAAGAATGGATTATGAGGATGGTCCTGTCCTAACGTGGGAAAATATTGATTCTTTTATAAATAAGTTAAATGATTTTTATGAAACTACTTGTGAAAATAAGTAATATTATTCTTCATCTCAAACTTCTTCAACATCTAGTAGTAGAAGTTTATTATTTTCAGGCCTTTATTATCATTGAAAAAATCTAAAGCTTCTGATTATTTAAATGAACTTTATTATTTTATCCAACGTGTCGTAACCCCTAAAATCGATCCAGACTGAGGATTGATAATTTTGATAATTTGACATAGTGGAAAGCACAGACATCAACTTATCCTGTATTTTACATCATGACACGTGATTTACTAACTCCTTCGGCATTTACAGTAGAATCGGAGTCTGCTTTTAACATAAGTAATCTGGTGTCGGATACAATTGGAATGACCATATGAGAATTGGCTAGATGCGGAAAATAGAAGTCAAAATAAAACAATTGACGATTTCATTGAATATTCTCTAGAAGACTCATCAGAAGAAAAATGAAGACTTGTATTTTTTTATTTATTAACAATAAAATGTATGAAAACTTATACTCTTTTATTTATTAATGATAAATTTTAAAAATTTTAATTTATATTTCAATTGTATTTGCATCTATTATCTTTTTTTATTGGATCATTAATAAAATATTTCCATTTCCATTTCACAACTTGTAATTTTCTTTAGCAATTTTTTCACAACTTGATTCAGTATTTTTTAGATTTTTTAATTTTTTTTTAGATTTTTTAGAATTTTTACAGAATTTTTTAAGAGTTTTTATTTTTTAAATTTTTTTTTAAAAAGGCCGGGCCGGGCTGACACGGCACGGGTCGCCCGGGTCGTGGTCGAACCCAGATTCCAAAATTGGAAACTGGGCCCGGGCCGCCCCCCTTTTGACTAGGCGGGGGAGGCCCGGCCCGGCTGTTGGCCCGCTGTGCCCGGGCTGGGTCGAGCACGGCCAGGCCCCGTTGACATCCTGAATTTAGGATGAAGAAGAGCAGAGCACGTTTGTTCATACAAAAATTTATGGTCTAACCAAAACATCTTATATCTATATTTATTCTCTTCCTTCTTTAAATTCAGGCAAACAATTAAATAAAAAAAATCAGGAAGAAATTTCTTTCAATTTTCTTTATTCTCTCCTCCCATCTCTTCCAAAAACTCAGTTGGCCCCTGAAATACAGAGACGGGTATTATTGTTGGATTGGGCCCTGTGATGCATGGTCTATCAAATCCGAGCCAGAATTTCATTTGCTCCCCTCACCCACTTACTATTGGTTGTGTGGTGATGGTGGGGGTCTAGCAAGCAAATACTAGCTTGTTATTTACAGAGCATTCTGCGCGCGCGCGCGCGTTTGTGTTTGTGTGTGTGTGTTTTGTGTGTGGGGGGCTGTGTGGAGTTGTTCTGGCTATAGGATAGAGATTGATAGTGGAGCACTTTGGAGTTGCAGTTGTATATATGCTTTCTTCTCTCACATGTGATTCTCTTTCCCGCATTCTCTCTTTTTTTCATCTCAATCTCAATCTTTAATGTGTGACCACATAATATATATCATTATTTATAAGATTAGCAGTCAATGAAGTGGGTGAAAGTCAAATAACGTCTGAATTGCTTTATCTCTATATATCTCTTATTGTGAGTGATGCATGGTATTATCTTATCTCAGCTTCTCTCAAAAGCTCTTGCATATTGCATGGGTGGCTAAGGATTGGGTTGGATTGGGTTGGTGTCTAGTTTCCATGGATCTCTCTCTTTATTCTAAAAGTTTCACAGCTGTGAGGTGCCCTTGCCCGTGGGGTTGGGGGAAAAAAAACTGAGGCTGCTGATAATAATTACTTTATAATTAATTAATTAATTAGAACATATATTTCATGTGTTAATAATGCACTTAATTAGTGAATTTCTAATAGCATCAAGCATGCATACTGCAGAGTCTATCAGAAGACTTTCTGGAACTTGCCTTTCCTAATGCTTGTATTTTGGGTGAGGTTACATGCAGTTTAAAAAAATGCTATCTTTATATTCTTCCAGTTAATATATATTATCTATTTTGATTTTGGAACTTGGATATAAAGCAAATTTGAGACCATGCGTGGGTATAGAAATAAATCAGTTTCAAAATTAGTGTATTGGAAATAATTTTCCTTTGATAATGAACAGGGATTATCTCAAAAAACAGTATATGAAGAAACAAATTCTTTTGTAACTTATCATTGAATTTTCCCAAAACAGTTGCTTTCTCTAGTTCGATACCCCTCACAAAAAGGAACCACTATTAATCATCACCAACTGAACTTATACTGTTCTATGGCCACTACATCATATATGCTTCCATAGTCGTGAGATGAAAGTCGAAACCCTATTGATCTTGACATTCTTGATCATGCAAGCCTAATTTTGTTCCCTTCTTGTATAAGCTACTTTCCCTTCATTGATCTCTACTCACTCACTCAAGCATCAAACCTGAGGCACAAAATGAGAACGACTCCCATCTTCTTTTTTAGTCAACAAATTAAACTTTGAACTTTGAGCACACTTTTTTCAACAGTTTGGTTTATGTGTGTGAGCTACACATATTATAAAAGGATCAAAATTTTGTGTTGGTACGTGAATAAGATGTTGGCTTTCAATGTTAGATAAGTGTAAAGTCTTTGAGCCCCCTCTTACATCCTATCCACGTGTCAACGTGAGATTGACTTTTTCATAATATGTATTTGTGGCTCACACGCATGAACTGAAGTTCTTTTTCTAGTACTAAGTTCTCCTTGCCATTGTTTTCTCAAGAGAAATGACGCAAAAAGGAAACAAGAAGATGGTTTTAGCATATATATATATATATATATATATATATATATATATATATATATATATATATATATATTATATATATATATATATAGAGAGAGAGAGAGAGAGAGAGAGAGAGAGACTTGTGTCATTCCGGAAGGATTCGAACCGAATCCTTCCCACTCAAATACTAACATCCGATATTCAAATACAAGATCCACTCTGGTGAAGTTGATCTATATTATTTTAAGTATTTATAAACCAAAAATCAAGTGTTTTGAATACTTTTTAGTCATGCTTCAAGTAGGGAAAAAATGAAAGATCTAAATAGTAAGTTCCTTAGTTTAATGGTATAGAACATTTTAAACCTAATAAAAATTGGTTTGTAGGAGTTTTTAAATATTTAGATCATGATCAAATGGCCGGATCGAGAATTTGTAAGTCTAAAGACATAGATCTAACTAACTCACTACTTTCGGCCGTCCATTTTGCGCCTCTTGATGGATGGGCAAAAAGTATTAAAAACACTTGATTTTTTGTTTAAAGATACTTGAAATAATTTAAATCAACTTCAACGGAGTGGATCTTGTATTCGAATATCGGAGGGTTGTATTTGAGTAGGAAGGAATTGGGCTTGAATCCTTCCGGAATGACACAAGTCTCTCTCTCTCTCTCTCTCTCTCTCTCTCTCTCTCTATATATATATATATATATATATATATATATATATATATATATATATATATATTGAAAATATACCTAGAAGGGGGGTGAATAGGTGTACTAATTACTCTAATGACAAATAATGCGGAATTAAAAATCAATTGCAACACACTATGTATAACCAAAGAGTGTAGCCGAATTTTCCGTGAAGGACTCTAGACTATCTCCTCGAGATTCCTCTAGATCAAGAGTTGAGGTGCTATATGAAGCTCTCTTGGTTCAACACAAGTATGAGCAATACACAAACAATACCAAGCATGTATCTGATATGAACAATATAAAGTAATGCAGGATATAAGAGAGATAGAGTTAAGAGATAGTAAATCAAACGCAAACACCAAGATATGTTTCGAGATTCGAGCAACTGCTCTACGTCCCCGCCTTCACACAGAAGAATTTTCACTACGTCCACACAGGACCTCCCACAAAGGGAATCTCCATTGAGGAATTTGCAATTACAAACTTAGAAGTACACAACTCCTCTCTCTATCACAACCACCTCTACTCAAAAGGCAAGCACAAAACCAAATCACAATCACCTCTACACAAGAGGGATAAGGCACAAAACCAAAGTAAAGAAAAGATTACAATCTTGTTGATCACAATAGACCACAAACAACACTTAGTGATCACAGTAGACCACAAACAATATTCCTCACAAAAATAAGATCCTATAGATATGACAGAGATGATAGCTCAAGTGTGAGAAAATAAGGTGTTTGGAAAACAAAACCACAAAGAAAAATACTTGGAAAAAGTACTAGATAGAAATAGAAATAAAGAACAAAACCAATTTCCCAAAGACTCTATTTTTCTTTGATTTTTTCAACCCTTGAAAACAAAATAAAAGATAGAAATTTGAAGCATAAAAACTCTTTTGAAACTCTTTAGAAAATGGGCAAGATGGCACTAAAGAACTGGTAGAAATTATCTTCTCAAATCTTGTTCAAAACAGCTCCAAAACCCCTTTATATAGGGCTAGGAGAAAACTAGCCGTTGGCAGCAGAAAACGTTAGAATTGTTCTTCCGGTCGACCAGCCCAAGGTCATATTTCTGACCGTTGGCGCTCCGGTCTACCGCCCGGTCGACGGGGCACAGCCTGTCGGTCGACCGGCAGTACCCGAGAGTGGGGTACTTTCAGTCAGTCGACCGCCCGGTCAACCAGCTTTCTTGACTGGCCGTGTGCACGTATCTTGTGCACATCGATCAACCGACCAGTCGACCGGCATCTAGTCCGATCGACCACCGGCTGTCTCTAGCTGAAATTATGGGTATTAAAACTTAGTCACTTTAACTTCTATAAAATCCTATAAGTTCTCATAAATTTCACAAAAATCAGTTCTTTATTAATCTTTGAAGAACAAATATGTGTGACCAAAAATCAACACATATTACAAACTATTTGAACTATTTTGTGATATAAAATATTTGGCCTTAAATAAAAGCCGTATTTTTCAAAACCTGAATTTTGAAAAGAAAAATGTTTTCTCCAAAACTTGTATAATACAAAAACAAGATATTGAAACATATTTGAAGCATATTGTGTATGGATAGAATCCAATACTCATGTACATGATATATCTATGTTTTTGACATGAAATCCAAAATAGGTTTTGTTAATTATAAAACTCTAAACACATGAATATGATCATCGAAATAAGTTTTTTTAAATATATGAAGCATATATGTATATAGATGAAATCTAATATACATTAAATCATGTAAACTTGTTTTGTATCTATTCATGAAAATCATGTATATGTATATTCGAAATCCAAAACCGGTTAAACCGAAAACCAAACATATTGAACTTGTGTGTGTGTGAACTTGAGCATATCAGCACTATCTATCTTTACACAAAATCTAAACACAACTAAACTAAACACAAACCGAAGTCTTCTTGTAGAACTCTTTCTCCAAGCCGACCCGCTTCAAACACGATCCAAAGAACTTGACTCCATCTGAGTGCTAGATGTGATCTTGACGCGCGAGCTCTTGAATCTACATGTGTTAACTCCAAAACTCTTTTGTTGAAGCTAAGCAACTACTAAGATCTTGATAGTAAATCTGAAACAATATAAACATAAGATCATTAGTACTATAACTACATGAGTTAATTATCATCAAAACTAGAGTGATGAGCCTTTAGGCCAACATATATATATGTGTGTGTGTGTATAGGGTTATTGTATCTCAGCCGCCAGCTGAGAGAGTTTCTCAGCCGGCAGGACGTGACAACATAATAGCCACGAATTTATCATTAATTTTAGCTGACAAAAATAAAAAAATTTCCGTCCGAATAAGCCATCAGTCACTTCAACAATCGCTTTGACTAAAATACCCTCCCTCACAACTTTTACTGTATGTAAAACCTTTCCTTCCAAAAAAAATTACAGATATGAAATTTTCAGTTCATCAATCCGAAAAATTTAGTGTTATTGATTCCTAAATTTTTCGATCATTTTCGTTAAAAAAAAATTTTTTTAAAAAAAAGATCTAATCAAGATGACGCCCAAGAAATCATCCGCAGAAAAAGGTAAAGGGCAAACCTAGAAAAAATATTTTTTGGGGTTCTGTAAACCTTCATAGTTAGATTTTTTCAGTTTTGATTTCCACTTTTTTTGTTTTTTAAAGAAAAATCTCTATTTTAATTTAACTTCAATTAAAAGTGTCTGATGAACTGAATTTTTCGGGAAATTTTTTTCTTAAATTTTTTTACATTTATGCGATTTACAATAGTATTTTATAATTTTTTACACTGAAACTTTAATCTAAGTCACATTTTAAGATGAAAAGAAAATGTGAATTAGCGATCTTATTGGAGATTTATTTTTTTAAAATTTTTTATTTTTTAACACAACGCCCAAGGTCACCGTGATTTTTTTCATTCCCTTTTTTGTCGACTTGGGTCGCAGTTATTTATATTAGCGACTTAGATTTATGCGATCTTGGTCGCAGTTATTAAAAAAATATTTTTTTAAAAATTATTAATCTTGACATTCAACGTCATCACAAAATTATAATACCCCTCACAAAAAGGAACCACTATTAATCTTGACATTCAACGTCATCACTAACTGAACTTATACTGTTCTGTGGCACTACATCATATATGCTTCCATAGTCGTGAGATGAAAATCGAAACCCTGTTGATCTTGACATTCTTGATCATGCAAACCTAATTTTGTTCCCTTCTTATATAAGCTACTTTCCCTACATTGATCTCTACTCACTCACTCAAGCATCAAACCTACGGCACAAAATGAGAACGACTCCCATCTTCTTTTTTAGTCAACAAATTAAACTTTGAACTTTGCGCACACTTTTTTTAACAGTTTGGTTTATGCGTGTGAGCGACACACATATTATAAAAGGATCAAAATTCTATGTTGATACGTGAATAAGATGTTGGGTTTCAATGTTAGACAAGTGTAAAGTCTTTGAGCCCCCACTTACATTCTATTCACGTGTCAACGTGAGATTGACTCTTTTATAATATGTATTTGTGGCTCACATGTATGAACCGAAGTTCATTTTCCAGTAATAAGTTCTCCTTGCCATTGTTTTCTCGGGAGAAATGATGATGCAAGAAGGAAACAAGGAGATGGTTTTAGCATATATATATAGATCTAATCAACTCACTACTTTCGGCCGTCCATTTTGCGTCGCTTGATGGATGGGTAAAAAGTATTTAAAACACTTGATTTTTAGTTTATAGATACTTAAAATAGTATAGATCAACTTCAACGGAGTGGATCTTGTATTCGAATGTTGGAGGGTTGAATTTGAGTGGGAAGGATCCGGGATCAAATCCTTTTGAAAGGATACAAGTCTATCTCTCTCTCTCTCTCTCTCTCTCTATATATATATATATATATATATATATATATATATATATATATATATATTCTCTTGTGTTTCAAAGATATAATATATTTCATGTTGTCATATGATTTGTGGAACATTTTTTAACTCAGAAACTGGCATTTCTAACACACGCAGAGGCCTCCGCGTGTCTATTTGTGTTTAACACTTGCAAATAAATGTGTAAAACATACATATAAATGAAATATGTTATGATACAAAATCTATTGTAGATTATTTCCAAAAAATTAGGTTCTTAATTCCTTAAGTGAATTATGGTCGAATACATATAATTCTTAGCGAATATGTACATATTGAGAGAAACCTAGCGAGGTGGATGTTCCATGCATTCTCATCAATTGGGAAGAAATGTTCTCTAAATATGAATAGTTAACTTGTTTGAATCAGGACGCAAGTATTAATTTAACACGTAAGCCCTGTGTCAAGTTGTTTTTGGTTTGCTACAGCGAAAAAGAAGCGAAATGTGCATGTATGCAAATATTTGTTGTAGGAATTAAGCGTTAAATCCTCCAATTGATTTGTGTCATGTCATATTCTTTGATTCATGGTCAGTTTAGAGAAAATAATAAATTTGATAAGTACTTATTTGCAGAAAATAATTGAACATTTGCTACAACTATTTGTGTGTGATACTTATTGCAGTTTTCTCCGAGAGCCAGGGGCGGACCTCACATACACACCACGGTAATACTGAATTTTATAAAATATATGTAGTAGTATATATAATTTGTAATTTTTTTTTGTATATGATGTCTTCTTTTTAGATTATTTTTATTAGAATAAAAATATTTTAGAGCTCTAACTCAACTGGTAACTTATAAAAATATAGTGTTGGAGATCACAAGTTCAAGTCTGAGGTATAACTTTTTTTAATCTTTTTTCTTATTACATAACACAAACACTAAAATTCTTAGTCCATTACGCTTACACTAAAAAATATTGCATCCGCCGCTGTATTATAAGTGCATTTTCTAATCTTGTTGGTTACCAAATGCTATTGTAGCTCCATTTGATATATTTAAACCTACTGCCCAAACTCTTTGTCATTGTATACTGCAGGAAAAAAGACTTATTTTCAAAATATCCCATTTAACTATCTAGATTTTCTCACAATACCTCATAAACTAAAGAAATCTCAAAATATTCCAATAATCTTTATGTTTCCCAGTGACCCTCTGCAGCGTCGTTAGCGGGCATGCAAAATGACCCATTTATTCTTTTTACCAAACAGTTAAAACAAAGTTCTTTTAGTTTTTTCCCTCTCAAAATCCCTTTTTCACCCACCCACCTACCCGAGCCCCTCTCTCCCTCTCATCTCTGTCATCTCGTCCGTCGATCACCTGGAGATCTTCGAGAACGGCTATCATCTGGCCACAAATCGCAGATCGGGTAAGTGGATTTAGGATTTATTTTGGTCAAATGATTTTTTTTTAGTAGAATGATGGGTCTAGTTTTTTTTGAGTAGGTGGTTTTTTTGAGTAGATGGATCTCAAATCATGACCACTAAGTAGATAGATGGATCTCACAAACTTTCCTCTCCAAAAAAGAACTGGAGGACTGCAGAGAAGATAGGGTCTCGATGGGAAAAAATTAGGGCGAGTGTGTTGGTTGAAATTTCTAGGGCAAGTGCTGAAGACTATAATTAAAGTAAAGTCAAGCTTTTAGGCTGTGAAGGTGAGTTTTTAGACTGTCTTCTAGTTTGAAACATGTATTGGTTGAAATTTTTGAAGCAAGTGATAAAGACTGTGTTGTGTGAGTGTGGACAGTGACTGTGTTTGGTTTGACTGTGTGAAAGAGGGGGACAAAGACAGATGGGTTGTCTGTTCTTTAAAAAAATTATGGTCCATGTGAGAGTACACAAATGTCTGTTAATTATTTAATAACATATTTTGATTATAATTGTGTGATTTGTTAATTTATTGTTGATTGTGGTCCATGCTGCAGGATGCTTGTTGAAGTGCACTACGATGGTGTATTAAAAAACATGAGCAAAAGGAAGAGATATGTTGGTGGTAAAATTCATTTGATAAAGAACTTCACAGATGAGTGATCATGATTTGAAATGCGATATCACTTTAAGCAGTTAGGCATATTTGAAGACTTTATATGCCACCAAAAATTACCAGGGAAGGATTTTGAAGATAGATTAGAGGTAATAGACTGTGAGACGTCAGCTTTGAAGAGTATGAAATATCTTGACTATAACTAGAATATTAAGTACTACATAGAACACTTAGCACCTGGAGAAAAGTTGAAGGAGATATTTTCAGACTACTGCAAACCTATCATTCCAAAGATGCATAACAGGTCAGAGTTGTTATTGTCTATTGTAGAAAAAATTGTTGAGCAGAAGAATGAATGTGACAAAGGGGCTTTTGATATACTGAAAGAAGTTGATGAGCAAGAAAATAAAGGTGAACATGTAGAAGGAAAGAAAGTGAATAAAGAAGAGGGGTGAAGACAAATGAAAATGAAGGTGTACACGTAGGGGAAAAGAAAGTGAGTGAAGAAGAGGAAGTGAAGACATAGATGAGATGAAAGGGGTGAAGATATAAATGAAAAAGAAGATGAAGACAGAGATTTCAGTGCAGATGAAGAGGCATTTTATGACACGGATACTGTGATTTTTGATAGAAAAGGAAAGAAAATTTTGTTAGGTGATAAGGATGAAGATAATGATGAGAACTCTGATTATCTGCCTGATGAAGAGGATGATAGCATTGGGAATACAGAGCAATATGAGGTGGAGGTCACACAGAATAAGGATCACTATGGTACTGATAGAGAAGCAAGAGAAAATGAGGCACCAGTGGGCAGTGAAGATACGGAAGCACCTGATAGGGGTGATGGTGGTTCCAAGTCGACTGAAGCAGGGAAACCAATAGAGTTAAAGAAGAGGAAAGGTGTGAGACCTAGAAAGAATGAAAATGTATTTGGTGGTAGCGATTGTGATATTACAGATGTTGTGGAGTCTTACTAATCCAACTATAAATCACTCCACACGCCAGTGAACTCAGAAGATGAAGATGAGGTTAGTAGTATATCCAAATACCCATCTTGCAATGAAGAAACGAATATGAGTAATCATGTTCCGCAAATTGGGATGAAATTTGAAGAGCCATCATAGTTTAGATACTTTATTAGACAATATGGATGCATGGGGGGTATGACTTCAAGTTCTCAAAGAATGACGATGATAAAACAATTTGGGTGTGCAAAGTTGATAGGTGCCCGTTTAGAATATATGCATCATTTTCTCAAGAAAAGACCAAGTATATTCTCAAGTCTCTGATACCATATTATAATTGTGGCAGAGCTGTAAATAATAAGCAAGTGAGGCCAGGATAGATAGCAAGAAAGTACTTGGAGTTCTTTAGAGATGATCTTAACTTCAAGGTTAAAGTATTACATGCCATGAATATTCAAGAGTTGTCAATTAATGTGAAAAAGATGACTCTTTACTGGGCCAGAAAATATTATTTTGCACGCACATGGAGCAGTTTGAAAAAAATCAAGGATTACGCAAACCAGGTAATTACTACTAATTCTGAAAGTATGACAATTGTTTCTGTTGATCATGTTCCTAGTAATGATAGTGTGGTCACATACAAGCCTATTTTCATCATATTTCTCTCTATGGTAAAGGGATTGGTCAAAGAATGTAGGCCAATTATTTGAATGGATAGATGCCATCTGAAGGGTATAGTTGGAGGGTGTCTCCTTGCTTCAGTAGCAAGAGATGGTAACAATCAGATGTTTTCAATTGCATATGCCACAATTAGAGTGGAATGCAAAGAGTCATAATCGTGACTTATTACAACATTAATCGAAGCTGTTGGAGCGAAAAATGTGACAGGCTAGACATTCATAACTCATAGGAAAAAGGTGAATCTCTTCAGACTATTACTTATATGTTTGTAGTGTAACTATTTTTAATTAAAACTTTTAACTGTGTGCTTAATTGTGTGTGGTACAGGGCTTGGTTGAGAGTCTTAAGCAGCTAGTGCCTACAGAAGATGTCAGATATTGTGCGAGACATATGTATGACAACTTCATAGAAAGATGGAGAAGTCTAAAGCTGAATAATATCTTATGGAAGGCTGCAAATGCATACAGAAAAGAAGACTGTTTAACTGTCCTTGACTTATTATAGAAAGACTGTAGGGATGGATATGACTAGTTGACTGAAGTGGGTTTGAAAATGTGGACAAGATCACACTTCAACACAGCCTCAAAGTGTAACCTCTTGTATAATAACATACGTGAAGCTTTTAACAAGCATATACTTGAAGCTAGAGACAAGCCTATACTCACAATGCTTAAGATTATTAGGAGAATGTTGATGATCAGATTACAACACAAGAGGGAGTTGCATGAGAAACACATACCAACTTATTCCTTGCCCAAAAATTGAGCAAAAACTCAAGAAACAGATAGAAAACATTAGAGAATGCACAACTATATATGCAGGGGATGAGACTTTTAAAGTTCATGAGAAGGGAAAGACTTTTATTCTAAATTTAGAGAAGAGAGTATGTGATTGCAATGAATGAAACTTGACAATAATACCTTGTAGGCATGCGGTAGCATGTATTAGAGAGATAGAGGAGGGATATTGAGACATATGTCCATGACATGTACACTACAGAGAGATATAAGTTGGATTACGAAGGGGTAATATACCAAATCCCTGATTCCTCAAGTTGGGACATAGTTAAATGTACTCTTATATATTCTTCCCCCAACTTACAAGAGAGGGCCAGGTAGGTCAAAGAAGGGAAGAAAAAAAAAGGTCATGAAGAGCCAAAGAATAAAGGTTCTATAAGCAAAGTTGGGATAGTAATTAAGTGTTCAAATAGTCAAAAGGTGGGTCACAATGCACGTACATGTAAGAATTCACATGTCCCTAAACCAATGGAGCTCCCAAGTGGAAACAAAAGAGGAAGGCCACGGAAGCAATAAAAGACACATAAAGGTTATGTAAGGGTAAAATCATCATAAAACTATCACGTGACATACACGTGCCAACACTTAAACGGTCAGCTGACGGCAGGGGATTTTTTGAAAATTTTTGACAATAGTTTAGGGTGTACTTTGAGATTTCTTTAGCTTATGGGGTATTGTAAGAAAACCCAGATAATTAATTAGGGTATTTTGAAAATAAACCAAAAAAAGCATGTTTAAACATCTGAATTACTCATTTAAGTTGCATGACATGGTTGAGTGAAAAAATCTCGGTCCTCATTGATTGTGTTTTACATGATAAGAACCGATTAATGTATGGCCTGTTTGTTTCCCCGCAAAACGCCGCAAAACCGCAAGTCGTAAAACTCTTTTCCATTTTCAGCTGTTTGTTTCGTCGCAAAACATTTCGCAAAATACAACTCTCATTTCCCACTTGCAGTTGCTACAGTTAAATTTGTGGTCATATAAATCTCACTTTTACACTCAAATTTTCCCACTTGTAACTGCTACAGTTAATTTTGTGGTCATGTAAATTCTACTTGTAATACATTCGTAGTGCCAAAGCAGTTACTTGATAATCAATATATAATTTAATATTATTAAATATTTCATATATTTAATATTTTTAATAGTGTTTAATTTCTTACCGAATTATTTTATACTGGTATTTTTTAGTTTTTTATTATTTTTAAGATTGTTTTAATATTTACTATTTTATTATTTTAATTTAATATATAATTTAATATTGTTATTTAATACTTTATTATTTATTAATATTTACACCAATTTTCTTAATATTTTATTTAAATTTAATATTTTATTAATATAACAATAATGTGTTTTAATATAAAATTATTATATATTTAATTTATTTATTTCTTAATATAAATAATTACTTTATTAATATTATAATATACTTTAAAATTATATTAATATTTTATTATGTTAATATTGTAATAATTCATTATAATAATATCATAATAATATTTCATTATTAAATTTATAATTATATTTACTTTGTTAATTTTATATTTTTATAATATTACGATATTATTATCATAAAATTTAATATTATAATAATCTTAAGTATTTTATAATATTATAATATTATAACTATATTTTATTAGTTTTCTTAAGATTTTTTTAATATTTATGTTTTATTAGTATCCTTAAAATTTTATTCAGTTTCTTTAGATTTTCTTAAAATTTTATAATTACTTATTTAGTTAATATTGTAGTAATATTTTACTAATTTTACTAATATTTTATTAATATTATTGTTATAAATAAAATATTATAATTTTTTATCTCAAATTTATTAATACAATTTAATTTGTAATAGTAGATTTAATATAATAGTATTTATAATATTTAAATTACTGCTACAGTTAATTTTGTGGTCAACTTTTCCACTTACACTTTTACATTACCAACCAAACACCGTAAAACACAATATACTTTATCATTTACACTTTCACTTTATCAACCAAACACCGTAAAACACAATATACTTTTCCATTTACGCTCCACTTTATCAACCAAACACCGTAAAATATAATATATTTTCTCTGCTACAGTTCATTTTTTCCATTCTCATTTTACGACTTACGACTTGCGACGTTTTGCAACGAAACAAACAGGCCCGTAATCCAAGTCTTTAGTCGAGCAGTTCCCTCCGAACTCTAGACTGTTCTATTATGAAGTGACTGAAGTGATATTTTCTCTATTTCCAAGTAAAAGGGTGAAACATGTAAGTGATTGAAACTGGCCAGCAAGTCCCATCTCAGTTTTGCGAGATTCCCTCTTACAACGGAAGTCACTTTCAAAACAATAGCGGTCCTTGAGAAAAAGGACAGTGGTGGTATTGATCAGCTTGATCGTCTGGACCTGACGGATCGAATAAAATCATTTCCGTTGACGGAAGTGGGACCGCCGAAAGTCAGGACTTCCCACCACCACTGAGTTACATGATGGAAAGTGCAAGTCTCTGCCTTGTCATGAGTCAAGGTTTTGAGTTTAGGTTGCAAGTTTGATGGTTGTGGTGTGAGTCAACTGCGAGTTGAACCCACTTGTACTTGAGCTTAAAGTGGTCGGCTAGGGTTTGTGGCTGTGGGTTAATTCCCTTGATCCAAAGGGATAATTTAAGTTGGGTTGATTTTGGGCTGGTCAGGCTCCTGCCCTAATCCCACCCCCAAGCCTAACCAATTGTTCCCCACTTTCTTGATCTTTTTTGGGACCTAGAAAAGGAATGAAACAATTCAAAGGGTGATAGGAATATATGGATGACTAGTGATTCTCAAGAGATAGTACAAATGAGAAAAGACATTTCTTGTTAATTTCCTTCTTCAAATAAAAATAAGAAGTGCACGATCGTCGATAAATGTATTCTCGCAAAGTTGCCCTCCTCTGAGGGACTGTTAGGTTTCAAGGAAGTGGGCGAAAGTAAGAAAATGGGGAAGTGTCATTTCTCACTTCTCTTTCTATTCAAATACTGAAAAAGGAAAATGAGAAAACCGTTTTTTCTTTTCTCTTTTACACAACCATTTCCTTACTTTCAGGGTGCTACAGTTAATTTTGTGGTCATGTAAATCTCATTTGTAATAAGTTGTAGCTCAAAACAGTTAATTCTGTAACCATGTTAATCTCACTTGTATTCTAATTGCAGACTAATTTTTATTTTTCTTAATTAATTTTTATTTTAATATTATTTTGCGGTCAACTTTATGGTCAACTTTTCCACTTTCACTTCTACATTACCGTCCAAACACCGAAAAAGACATAACATTTTTCAAACCACACTTCCCAACAACATCCAAACATCGAAAAACTTACTAACCAATTCTCAAGTTCAAAAGGGAACTATTACTACTTCCTTACTTTCTCACTTCCTCACTTTCACCCCTAACCAAACAGTCCCTTTAGCTTTGACTGCATGCCATGATATCTACTTTTAACACTCAAGATTCATCAAGAAGTCCTCTTTGTTAGATTGAGGGAAAGATTAAACCCATACTCGACTCAACCACAAACTAAACCACAGAACCTGGAATGTGAAGACATGTCAAATTTGAGTTTCTAAATGTCAAAATCTATATCGAGTCAGGTTGTATGGGCATATATATTTACCATCTTAGTTTAGGTCCAATGTACCATTAACTTGATTCAATCTGCACGAGTTACACTTTAAGTTTAGAAAGTGTTCATAGATGTAAATCACATGATATAGAATCTTTGATGTTGCCAATGAGGCCTAGTTCACTAAAAAAAAGGGATGAAAATGAGTCTTGAAGAGTGAGGATTATTTGCAGTCGGTTTATGAATTGTTAGAATATACAATCAACTCATTGAATCCTCATTTGAATTTTAGATATTTATGCAATGACAGAGATTTTTAAATGGTATCAGAGACAGATTCACTCAAATCCAATCGAAAGCATATTTAGAAATCGAATTTTAAACATATAGCTAAATGAAAGCTCAGCTTTCAACTTACATAAAACAAAAACATCCTCAGCGAGTCAATTTAAAGCATGCTTGCACATATGCAATTTCACGAGAAAATAACGGAGAGAATAATTTGCAAGTCAATTTAAAGCATGCTTGCACATATGCACTTCAACGTAATAGCTATGAATAGTAATTAACTCCTAAAAAAGAGTAGAAGAATGTGATCTAATATGTGACATACAATACAATACAGACATATGATCATTACGTTTTAATCGGTTTATTCTATTTTACCTCTTATAGAAAAAAGAACTTAAACTAAAATACTTAATAACACGACGATACGTTTATACAAAACTTCTACGCCAAGTACAAACAATGAAGTCATAGACAGTCAAGTGAAATCTAATTTCACAAGAAAATAACAGAGAGAATAATGTACAAGCAAGAGAACACTGCTCTCGAGACTTTTCATCCTGTTTAACTTCCCACCCATGTTGCATGTGTAATAGCCACATAAAACATTTTTTTTCTTGCAAGAGTTATGACAATAATGACAAATACTATTGTAGTTCAGTGACAAAATCTTTTTCTTTTTTTTATTGCGAGACCACGTCCTGCTTTTTAAGGAAAAGAGAAAGATGTTAAAGCAGACAGATCTTCTTATCTTATCATAATGATCCTTATATTCTCTTCTCGCAGCATCAGCTAACAAATCTTGCAATCACTCAAAGATCTTGATTTAAAAAAATACATACGAATACGTACCTCGTCTCTTTTCCTTTGTTGTAAAGTGGTAGTATCTGTCACGTTGGACGCCATCTCTGATTTTGGCCATTTGCTAATAATCATTTATTAAGGTGCATAATGCAAAATTCAAAAAGAAAAAACAAATGAACAAAAAAAATAGATATTTAGAATAAAGATTCCCTTTCCCTCTCTTAAACTTTTCTCCGCACTATAAAATGCCATCCCCGCTTCCCCTCACCACAACAACCAAACTTCTCCGAGCTCTCTTTAAAGAGAATAAGAAAAAGGTGAAGAGAACAGAGAGAGAGAGAGAGAGAGAGAGCAATGGCCAAGGTGAAGAAAGGATGCTTGGCTGTGCAAGTCGGGCTCGAAGAAGACGAGGGCTTCAAGAGGTTCACGATTCCCATCGCCTACCTCCACCACCCCCTCTTCAAGGCCCTGCTCGACACATCAAGAGAGGTCTACGGCTACCCTTCGTCGGGGCCGCTGAAGCTCCCTTGCTCTGCCGACGATTTCCTCCATGTCCGGTGGCTCATCGAGCGAGAGGGGCAGCAGCGTCATAGCTCTAGGACTCCCCATGGCAACCACTATCTCCGTAGCTCTTCCTTCTCTTTGCGCTCTTGCTGAAATTTCGTAGTCGTATGTTAAAAGTTGGAGGAGGTACAAAGGGTATGGTTTTGGTTTTGGTTTTGGTTTTAGCTTCGCAAGGGCTGCACTTTTTTACTTGGCTCATGCCCATACTTTGTTTGAAAGAAATTAGTGAAATGGGATGGTATTCTCTCTCTTTCTTTTGGGGTAGATTGTGGAAAGTTTTATGTGCAAATTTCATAAATCTACCTCTGTTTTTGTCTTGAATACTAGTGATTTATGTAGAACATAAGATAATACAAGGAAATTCTCTTCCGAATCTAATTAGAGAGAGGTTATTGTAGGACAATCAGAACAAGAGAATTTGCTGTAAAATCTTGATAGCACAGAATAGTTTTCTAAATTTACTCTTCTTTTTTTTTTTCCTCCGAACAAGGCAAATTAACTTCTTTAGAGAAAGTGAGACTAGAACTACAGTCTATAAAGCGATATCGAGTCTAATTTGATTCAAGCACATATGCCACTCACACTGAGTCAATGAAAGTGTTGGCTCCTTTTATTGGTGATTGGTTATTTTAACTAGGGTTGAAACATGATATCCTTTTTTGTGCACTTGAAGCATTAGAATATTAGATCCACCAATGATCAATTGAGTGCCTGAGTTGGTGGAGATGGCCAAATTAAATAATGGAAGAAGAATCACTTGCTCCAAAAATGATCTGTTCAAATTTCAGAGAAGTCTCTTTCCACTTCATTGAGCCCCATGCTCCCCTCAAGAGTGAAAATTTGGTGATGCTTCACTGTTTTGGGCCCATATTGATTTTATTCTGATAAGAAACTTTACAGAAGGAGAGGGAACATGTTGAGAGGCAGCAACACCACAACAGATTCATTAGCACTTTTCTGCTTAAAATATATGTATGTTTGGTTTGATGCCTTTGTTTGCTTTCTGCCTCTTTGTTTGATGCTTAATATCTGACATTTTCTTTGTTAACAGCAAAAGCCTTATCTTAAGAAACAGTGGGAAATGCTTATGAGAAAAAAAATATATGGTTGCTTTTTTTTTTTTTTCTTTCAATTTTTAGTTGTGAAAAAAGGGATTACATAATGATTAAAAAGGAAATTTCAACATTATAAAAAGAAAACAACTCTTCTAAAATTAATGAAACTAATTGGTTCAGATGGATCATGATTCATGACTCGTCCTATTGTGATTGTGCACTACGTCACAATAAGGCCTCTACAAATAACTATTTTTCTCTGTGCATTGTAAACTAGAGTACTTACAGAGTAAACCCGTTTTATTGTGTTCTTGTTTTTAATTTTAAAAAAAAAATCCTCTCACTATCGATGATACGTAGAAAAGGGCATTTAAACCAAAAAATTGCACAAATGAGCTAAGCTTATTTGTAGGGATTTTTTTAATTATTATTATTATTTTTTTTTAACCAAGGCCGTAACTTGATTTTAAACATGAAACCTCTCATTTTCTAACCCAACCTCTTTACCACTGAACCAGGTCTCAATTGCTATTTGTAGGTTGTTGATTTGTTGAGTATTGAATAAACGATGGGTCCTTCTGCCCTCGCTCTCAGATAGAGTTGGCAAAACTCCTACTTATACCTATTTTAAAATCAGAAAAGGAAAAAAAAAAATGTATTTTGACACCTCTTCATTGAAACTCGATTTAAAAAGAAAGACGAGCAAAGAAAACTTGTATTTTTGGTATAATCTTTTAAGCCTGCTTGAAACACGTTTTGATATTTTTTACGTTTTCTCAAAAAGAAATATTTAGGAATCAACTATAGTGAATTTTAAGCGTTATTTTTCTAAAATATTTTTTTATGTGTTTAATCATAAACCTTTGTTAGTAAAAGGGACTTATCTAAAAGAAATATCGTTCCTTGTTAATTTAAATAATACATTTATTGATACATATATGTTTTTTTGAAAATAAGCCAATATATAGCACACGATGCAAGCAGATTTTGAACTCCAAGAGGTTTTATCACTCTGCTACAATGACACTTGTAATACATATATTGATATGTACATTTCTAGATGTTCAATACAAATAAAATTTCATATCTTGTTCCATATTCTTGTCATATACTATTTCACTATTATGAACACTTTTTAAATTCATGCATCATTCATCACAAGTCATATAATCTTACCATCTTTCCTCAATCCTCTGCATTTAACAGGTAGTTATCATAATCTGAACGGAATAAGTACAAGATATTTGGTTCAATCACATATATGACTCCTTTAATATGACTTGCTCTCTAATATGGATTATACCTACCACATGGATAGCTTGACGAAGACACAGATAAGGAAGAGTCTGAGTTCTTCTCATAAAGCCCCACACTCCTCTCTATGGTCTCTATCATACCAATGAAGAACAAAGAAACATATAAATTTGCATGTGAGTTCACATGTAAAGCTACAGTAAATTAAATCAGTACCCAAACCAAGCCTATAAAATTATCAGTTGAATACAATTAGCTAGTTTTCCACATAAGCAGAGACTGACAAAGATGAGATGGATTGATACATGCAGCTCTTTATAGTTTGAAATTACAAGTCACATGGCGTTGAAATCTTCAAAAAAAAAAACTTAAAAACTTTTTGTTCATAAATTTCATGATGTGTAGATCAAGATGAACATATGCATAAGAATGGCCTACCATATGTTTTGGTAGGTCCGTAAAAATTTTGTTTCTAGAAAAATTGAAAGCCCTACCCTAAATATATATTATAGGACTAGATTGGCAATTAGTAAATGGGAAAAAAAATGAGAACCCAGAATGTGGCTTTCAAAAACCTCACTCTCATAAAAAGATGATAAAATAGAACAAAAATTTCATCGAAACATTTCTTTTACTCACTAGATAAATTAGAGTTCAAAGACCAGAGATTAAAGGAGATTGTGAAAAAGGCTCTGTGGTTCTGAATTGTGTGAAGTAAAACTGATTCTACTGTCTACACCAACAATAACAGGTAGCATACAGTTTCATGCACAGCAAGCAAAATGGATACTAAAGGAACAAACCCTTGAGCATTCGGTTGCATTTAAAATATCTGATTACAGATTAGAGGCCTTCAAAGAACTTCATGAAATCATCAAAAGTCTCCGCGTGTCTGATTTTCACCAGAGATCCATTGTCCACCTAAAAGAATACACAGAAAAACACAAGGTGAATTGGTGATGGTGAACTGAATAACACCCTAAAATACTCCGCTAACATCTCACATGGACCCCTAACTGAACTATGAGGTTGTGTTTGGTCCTGCAGTCATGTTGGGTCCTTGATATAGCCATATAGGTATCGAGGATTTTCCTCCAAATTCTGGGGTTGTCTTTGCAGTTTGCACAAAATGGCAATGGGAGGAAAAGAACAGCAAGTCAAAACAATGCTGGGTGCGCAGGTGCTACTGTGGCCTAAAGGTAAAGACTAAATGCTTTGGTCACTTGTGCTAGAGATTCGTGGTTAGAATCTTACGAGCCTATGTGTATCCTTATCTATATACATCAAGGACAATATTCATGGGCATAGTGACATGTGACAGACACCGACGCTTCTTGCACACTCTCCCAAGATGTTTCCAACAATTCTCAAAGGTTTCCTCAATTAAATATAATATATTACTTAAGATGATTGCACCACTTAATGAGCACATGTCATCTCTCACACTTCTTTCATCACATCACATTGCAAGTGTTTATTTATTTTTTAGTTGAAAAGAGCCATCAAAACATTGATATGCAAGTATAGTTACATTGGATTTAAAAAGGGAGAAACATTCAGCTATCTATAAAAAGTGAAGAACATAAGACTTCTTTTTGCAAAGTAATATAATGATTGTAGTAATCCTTGTAAGTCACTATTTTATAAGATACATGAAATTTTTTTTTGTTTTTGAACAAAATATATCTGTGTCTGTGTTATGTGTGTGCACGGGCGTGTGATGTGTCGGTGGGTGGTAGATGGGTGCACCAGGTGCACATTGTGTCTAGACTTGGCCTATCCTTTATCACACATTAATACACTTAAAGAAAAAGCTCTGGTTATATGCCCCAGTTATTTCTTCTTTCAATTTTTATTTTCAGTGATTAAAATAAGTGAGCCTAAGATGGTAAGAATAAGGGAGGAAGTGTTATCAGATTATCAAAGTGGTTAAGCCTGAGAAGGTGATAGGGATCCAATTAAAGAGTCATTCGGATTTCAATTAAACCAAAGACCTGATGCATATTGCCACCAATATGAATTAAACCAAGACCTTTGAAGCAACATTGTTGAGACACTATACATATTACCACCAATATGGAAGTTTGATGAAGAAGGGTCTTTATAGGCCTGAACCAAAACAGTTGGTACAAAGCATGACGGCAGCACCAGTTATGGTCCTCCCAATTCCATTCATCCACTTATTTGGAACCAATATTATAAAACAATATGGTGGCAGTAAAGGGCAAAAAACAAAAATATTTTAAAAAGAAAAGGTTCAAGTGCCAAGTGGAAAAGAGAAGTCTTACCCAATATTCAGGTGGTCTCATTTTCAAATTATATGTGGAAGCCATACTCATGCAGTAAGCACCGGCATCATGAACCACCAAACCAGCTCCCTGGAATTGTATCAACTTAAGCTTATCAACTCTCAATAAAAATGAAAATTATATGCAGATAGAGAAAAGGAAGGTAGTAAGAGTAAACCTTAGATGGTGTTGGAAGCTCTCTGTCCTTTCCTAAGAAATCTGCTGATTCACAGACAGGTCCAACCACATCAAATTTAGAAGTTGTAGCATCCAGGGGCGGAGGAGAAACCAACTCTATGTGCTGCACCAAGAGACCATAATGTTTATTTATTTTTTTCACTATGACAAATTATGTAATCCCAAGGATTATTGGGTACTAAAATCAGGAGGCTTCTTTCACTAAAGAGGCTAACAAATATAAATGTTTTCAAACCAGTTAGCATCTTGTTATATCGTATGAACAGTTTGCTAACTAATATACACTGCTATAGCTTTCATTTCTATTTCGGCAGATCACTAACATTACATTAATGCATTTAGTGGCTGCTTTGATCCCAGAGGTAACTGTGGAAAGCCATAATTAATAATCAGATGTGAAGGAGAAATCATCACTCTAGCCATAATATTGTATGGAGAAATGAAACCCCAATGGCCTCAGCTCAATGATTTCTAGATGAACAGTGATATTGCATTATTTACCGCTATAACTATGCACATTGTTATTGCTAGAGGAAACATGAGGAAATTCTATGGAATAACTCTAAGCTTGCAGGCTAACCTGAAGGTCATCATGTTTGAATAGAGTTGTTCCTCTTTTAGAATTAAGCAGGTATACATATAATATTAATTTGCAAAAAGAAGTACCATGTGAGGCAAGATAACATACAGAATTGGGTTACTCAAATATGCAAAATAACACTCTTCACATGCCATACGAAATACCTGATATGCATCATAAAGACTTGGTCGTATAAGTTCAGCCATGCTGCCATCGATCACGATAAAGTTTTTCGTACCATTTGTCTTCACTCCAGTCACCCGATTAACAAAGCAGCAAGTATTTGCAATAAGTGATCTTCCAGGTTCAATTATCAGCGTCAAACCTCGAGAATGAACCTGCTTACGTACCTACAAAAAACCATGCATATTACAATTAATCAGATAGGCTGCCAGTAAGGTGAGGTCCAATTTGCTTGTCAGTGTATGATGTGCGTGGACCAATACAGTAGAAATCACATGGTAGACATATAATAAAATATGTCATCCTTCATGCTTGTCGAGCTACATGCGAGCAAAATAAACGAGAGTGGGACAAGCTTACAGTGTTGATGAGATCCATTGGGGTGGGAAGAACTGCACCAGTATGGTAGTAATCTATCCCTAAACCCCCTCCAATATTTAGATACTTCATTTCAAAACCTTGGGCTCGAATTTGGTCAATATAATTCACCATCAGATCGGCAGCATCTCTGAAAATATCCACCTAAGAAATAGATTCCACAAAGATTACGCATTAGAAATAATTATAAATCAGACAGCTTCCACACAGGGAGACATCCAGGAAGATCAATATAAATATCAAAAATTTCTTAATGCAGTTAAATTCATAAAATGGATATTCAAAAAGAAAGGCTCAAAAGGGCTTTCAGTTAAGGGTCACATACCAAAGAGAAATAATTCAAGAAGCCAGTTCTAGTTATCCAAACTCTTTTTTTTTCTTTTAGTTAGAGAAACTGGTTATCCAAATCTTCTAAAAAGGTTTGACTACTAAATAAAAGAAGCCAAGTTCTACTTATCTAATGGAATAGGTTCATATTTAAAAAAATCATGCCATAACTCTCCCATTGCAGCTTAATAGTTCCTTGTGGGTTAGAAACTATATAGATAATCCAATCTCAGCACAGATACTAAACAAATAAAAAAGATAATTGTCTTAATTAAAAAAAATGAAATGTGTTTCTGATATACATATATATGGACTCATGATGATACCACCAAAAGTTTTTAGCTCAGAAATACCCAGATTCAGGTAGTGAAATTTTCAGCGAAAGAACATATCAAATGTGAACTTTTACAACAGGATACAGTACGAAGATGTACTCAAATCAGAAGTAACATATATTACAGATTCACTTTCTCCCAATTTCCAACAACACAAGCAAATTTTACGAGAAACACAATAAATGGAATGACAACTCCAGCACCTATCAGCCCTGTTATTGTGAACTTCCAAAGCCAAAGGCTCTAGAAAAGTTCCTGACAAGTGAGCGAAAGGTTTTAAAATCAGTTTCAGTTTAGCTTTGCTTTCTATCAATACATATGTGTGGTGAAGATTTTCCGTTGCGAATGATCGGACGGTCTAATCCTCGTCACATGCGAGAGAGGGGGTTTAGAATGTAGTATAAAGTGGTGATCAACAGAAAAGAGATAGAGACACATGAGTTTTACGTGAAAACCCAAATCGGGAAAAACCACAGGGAAGAGGAAGATCTATTATAATATGCCAATTTACAAGAGTTACAGGGATTATTTGGAGTGTCCCTGAATCAAGGTTGACTGTGGAAGTATGGGCAAAGTCTTAGTGTTAGGTCCAGAGAGAGAATTCAACCCCCCCTCTTGTTGGAGACAAGGATCCATTTATATCGAGTTGTTGGTAGTGAATGAGAGTTGATAAGGTTCATGTAACTGCACAACTTTCATGCGCGGATTTGTTATAACGGTCATGATTATGGGCAATGGACTGTTGTAATTGCACGCAGGAAATCTCTTCATTATCTATGATTGTCCGCCTTGAATGCAGAGGAGTTACATGTCTTCAACATGAGAGAGGGGTAGTGGCGTAATTGCAAGAGGAGATCTCGGTGACCGCTACTGGGGACTTCTAGGGTGAAGTCGAGAATCTTGAACTGTGGGTGACTCCGGAGGATGGTGTCTTTGGAACAGGAGGTAGCTCGGTGACAGCTCTGGGTGGCGGAGCTTGAAGGTTGATTTAGGTACTTCCTGGAATGGTTCCAGGGGCTGTGGATGTCTTCAGAAGGATCCGATGTAACAGAGAGTGTTGGGTTGAATTAAATGATGTGAAAGCTTAGAAAAGAGAACTTGATTGCTCGAACATGCGTCAGCATCTTGATAAGGGTCAATTTTTAACCACTACAGATGTCCCCCACTCTTTCACTTGCCGGAGTTGTGGGAGGAAAGTCGGAAGAGCGAAATTAGTTGAGATCTTTGAATGCCTTGAATTCTTCTTGAGGTTGATGAAGGAAAGGATATTGTCCATCAATGCGGATCTTCTAGATTTCACTTGGAGATTATGTGGCTGGATGACAGCTGGTAGATCGATCAATCAGACCGGCTTGAAATTTGTGACTAGCTTCTTTTCGAATCCTGACACCATAATGACTGAGATCGTGGGGCAGAGGCGATTGATATCATGTCGATTCAGTTAACCAAGGATCTTGGGAAGTGGACCGACTTTTTCAAGGATTAGGGATTTGAATTGGAGATGTTCCGACTCCTCCATCTATAAATAAAGTGAAGCCCTAGGGTAAAAATTGCTTGTCTTGTTCTCTGAAAAATTATTACTTTCAAACTCTTTACCATGGTGGGTTGTCATGTCATTTTTCTTCTTTGTCCCGTGGAGGAAAGAGAAGGAGATGATGGAAATGGTGGAAGTGATTCACGGGTTATTTGGGAATCTGGTTGGCACAAAACATCAGTCTTCGCAATGAGCTTGTTGCAAAACATCAGTTTTCGCGAGAAGAGACTACTATCAGGGAGGATGGGTAAGACTCCCGCTTCTGATTTGTTCGTCTGATTTTTACGGATCAATCAAGTTCTCATCTTGAGGCTTGAAGTTCTTCTTTCCTGATAGCATGTTCGAGGTAAGAGTGGAGAAGGTTCTTCATTTGAAAAATCTCACTTTCTTAAAGGAACCTCTCAGAGCTTCCTCCGGGATCTTCTGGGCAGTGGTGTGACCAATAAGACTCTGCCCTCCAACGGATGTTCTCTGTAGGACATGCTTTCTAAGTTCGAAGGTATGACTGGACGTTGCGACATGATGGAGGGGAGGGGTCGGATCATCTTTCTTTTCAAAAAGTATAAACACAAAAACAGTAAGAGAGTTTTTATATTACTCAGATGTAATCAAACATATACATTTTTTTTTGAAAGGATGTATTCGGAATGGAAAAATTTTATTGGAATAAAACATATATAATGTTCTTTGGAATGGAAACGTTTGTTTAGATCTTGTCTGGCTTATTTTATCATTAGTTTTGTTTGGAATCGATCATGTCTCCTCGGAGTGGCTATCTTTAGCTCCGAGACATTTGATTTGGCATGTGGATGGTTTGGTAAGTTTGTGGTGTCTTGTGGTGTTGTGCCCGAGTGAGGTAGTCCATCAGCGGTACATGCAAACTTTGGCCTTCGGGTAAGCGAAATCCCAGCAGCGGAGTTGGATTCACATACGCTTCCGAGTGGAGTTTTGAACCATCAGCGGAGCTGTGAACTTGAGACTCTGAGAGGGAAAATCCCTACAGCAGAGTTGGACCTCCGAGTAGGAAAAATCCCAGCAGCGGAGGAAAATGTGCATACAAGCATGCAAGGGAATGACTTAAATTAAACATTATATACAGTATTATAAGAAAATGTAAGACGTAGATTAAATAGATTGAGCTAGTTTGCTCAGCTTTTAATCATACGAAACTATTACGTCTAGGGGATAATACAAACAAGATAATCCTCATGTATATACCGTGTGTCTAATGCGGTTATAGGCTAAACATACACAACCATGTCGTCCCGAGATGAGTAACACATGCTCACATTCACAGAGATGATGTTCAGATAATACCAGTGTTCTAAATGGCGGCCACAACGGCCACATCGGCCGAAAAAATTTATCAGAGATGGGGATATATCGGAGATATATCGGGGATATTTTCAAAAATCGGATGTCAAAATCAGACTGTAATATACATATCTTCTTGTCTTAAATCGCATCTCAATAAGACAATATATGCATAATTATATAAATCTACATAAAACATCATACTTATATGTTTAAGATATACTTAACTCGATAACTTGCATTAAGTCTATGAATTCATAATCACTACCCAAGTGTAGAATCTTCAAAAATGTCACATTGCCACATCACTCGAATTACTCAAATACCTAACCTAGAAATTGGGTGTAAAACGCTATATCGAGTCCAAAATCGCCGAAATTGCGGCCGATATATCGGGTCCATGCCTATTTATCGGCGATTTTGAATGAAAACGCTATATCGGTTTGGATGTGCCAAATCATTGCGGTTAGGTGCCGTAAACGCAATATCGGCACAATATCGGGGTTATATCGGGGATATTTAGAACACTGGATAATACATAGGCGACTGTGTCCACTCCGGTATCCTTGATGCTTCCAGCGTGTAATCACACGAAACTAGTATGCCAAGGGGATAATCCAACCAAGGAAACCCTCATGTATATTGAAAAGAGGTCTGGAGTGGGGGTATCACCCATCGACAGATTGGATGTGTCGACTCTGAGTGGAGAAAATCTCAGCAGTGGAGTGGCAATTCAGACCTCCGAGTGGGGGAAATTCCAGTAGCGGGGTTGGATTTCCTAGTAGGATTGAAATGAATGAGCAAATTTTGGCTACAAATCACCCGAAAGGGCCAAATCTATCTCTTTTTAATTCTTACAGAATTAAAGATATACAAAAATAAGAAAACAAGAAATTCGTTAATTCTTATTAAGAATGTCCCCCCCCCCCCCCCAATTTCATGGCTGTGACACTCAGGAGCAGCTTGATCTACATTTTTCCTTCAAGAGAGACATCATAATGAGTAGGGTTAAACTCTTGCCCTCCCAAAGACTGAACAGAAATGTAAGCAAATTCCCTGATACAACAGTGTGCATGCTTCCATTTCTACACAAAATTTTTATCAAGAATTGCAGTTGGCTGCATGAATTAAAAAGTTACATGAGCATACCAGATCAAATTTCTTAGAACTACTACCAAATCTGAGCAATTAAGTAGGTAGAGATGAATGAGTTCAATTGCTCTTTTACTACTCGAGACTATACCATAAATTCATAAACTTAGACTTCTTAGTTTTCATTTTAGTTATCCATGTCATATATCTAAATTACTCCAAATATCTCACAAGACAAGACTACTCTCAACATCTGATCATATTCCGGAAAAGCACTTGCATAATTTTTCAGTCAGGTTATCTTCCAACGTCTGAACAAACTGAGATCAGCTCAGATCATGCTTCTAATCTAACCATTATAGACATCCAAATTTATAGTAATCTAATCACATGGATTTTAGATAATTTCTCCTTGAATTTCCTGGTATCCACTTCTATAACTAGAAATTAGAATCAATAATGTTCACATAGTGTTATCAGAGTATGCTCAGGCTGTGCATCTTCTATGGACACTGATTTATTGATTTCATATTTTTGCAAGAATGTTCGTGGAAAGTAACTGCTTACTGGCAGCTTTTTATATTATTCGTTATATAAAAGACTGCCAACTGTCTACATAGACATAGATAGCACCTACATGAACTGACACATATTTGTAACTATCAATTACTTTGTGCACACTGTTAGCATTTTAGTCCACCTTATTACATATCTACCATTAAGTTTTTAGATTACTGTAGCATGAATTCAAAATAACAGCAAATTCAACATATTAAATAATTGGATACTATTTCTTACTCGGCAAAACTCATCTAGATATATAAAACCATGTATAATTGGAAACATGAGCTCAGGGATTTTATATGATTTAAACCAGTACCAAACTGAAGATTAATTTTTGAAGGTATTTAGTATGGGCTATTTAATGACTAGAAAGAAACAAAGCACAAACCAGCGTATATCCAATTAAACATTTAGAATAAGATTTGGGTCTCACATGGAAACTAGAGTTGAGATACATCAGCAGAAAGCATTAATCCCAGGTCAAAAAAGATGTGCAACACAAGGATTTCTTAGGCGATACACATATGGGTACAAACCAAGTTAACTAGTGTCAATTGTCAAAGAACTTCTGGACAGCAGAAGTATGTGCAAGATGTAGTTCATGAAAAATTAATAATTCTCTACTCGCAGATATCATGTTGTCTGTATAGAAGAATCTTTAACATAGTCAGTAAAAGAGTTTACTACAGAGATATATTATTGCGCATGGAAAAACATAAAAAACCATCAAGATCAAAGCCATGGTAAAATATCTGAAAAAGGTATTAAAACCAGTAGAAATTAGGCACCTTTGTAATGGTCGAGCCCAGGTGGCAATGGGCTCCTACAAGCTCAAGTTCATTAGGATGAGACTTTACAGCATCTAGGAACCACTGCAGCTTCTCATTTCTAATACCAAATTTGGAATTCTTGTTCCCTGTGGCAACATAAGGATGGACCTAAGAAATAGCAAGTGTTTGATTAATTACATAGTACCACTAGCTAGATGTCAATAAAACTTTAAACAAGGAGGGGGAAAACAAATGAGATAGGAAAATGACTAGATCTGGAAGTAATAACTAATAACTAAGGCCTCACATGCTCATGTACTTCTTTTGTTATATGATTTCTTCAAGAAAGGTAGTGCTACATTAGATGATTTAGATCATGACAATATTGGAACCAACCATAATCCACTTAAGTGACCCATTATCTACTTAGTCAACTGACTGTAGTCCGTGAATGCAGTTGCAAGCTTACAGGAACATAGGTGAGCATAGTGACATACCAAGAAATGGAATTTGTAAATGCTCTAACTTCTAAGGAAAACAGATTTAAGTATTTTAGTGGAGGAGAGAGCACCGTCGTAAAACAAGTTATGGTTAAGGCCAACATGTTTCCAAATTCCCAACTATATGTAATTATAAAGAATCTAAACCAAGCGAGTCATTAGTCATTAAATTCTCACATGAGCACATTTTCTAATGAATCGATAACACTGGTTAACATTAAGAGCTTGAAATTATGTCACTTGAATATGGATGAATGCCAATGGATGAGACAAATTTCAGATAGGGCCAGGTAGCTTCTAGAATAGTGATTCAAATGCAAATCTTGATGAAAGCAAAAATAATATGGAATAGAATTTCAATGAAGAAGAAAGTTATTATGACAGCTCTTACGACTGATGAAGCAATACTAACAGCTAGCTATTTAATTATTTTGAATTTGCTAGGAATGTGTGTTTATGCATGCTTCTTTCTAAATGTCTGACTTAGGTCCTTCAACCTTAAAGCCTCAATCTGACTTACTGCATGGAAAAGTGGAAGTGACTAAAAGAAACTATAAATGCTTTAAATTTTCTTGGATGTGCATGAAAATTGCACATAGATGAGTGTTTGATAGCAAGTAGATGACATGTCAATTAACTAGTCTGTTTTTAAGACCTGCGTTTTAAGTTAGACGACGCAATTTTTTGATTGGTATTATTCAAATCATGTGTCCAGTCAATTTGCAATCTTTTAAGCCACATTAGCCTGCGAAAGTATCTTCATAATCAATAGTGCTGCTAACTTAAAGGGCTCACCGTATACTTTTGCAGGAGTACTAATGTACTATGTATAAATAGCTTCACCCATATTCAAACACTCCAATAGAATGCGTGCAATAATTGTGAACTCATGTGTTTTATCACAATGTAGCTCTGAAAAACAATCATACCTGAGGATCAACGTCAGGATTAATCCGAAGTAAAACAGGAACTCTCTTTCCTGCCACTCTTGCGGCAATCACAATATTCTCCAAATCGAATTCACTGTCAACATTCACAAAAACTCCTTCTTTCGCAGCCAGAACCAGATCCTCTACCAGCTTCCCGTTCCCATTAAATATACACCTATTCTTCAAAGTTTCAAATATATACATCAGACATAAAAAGATAGGATTTTTTTTCCCAATAATCATGCAAAAGAACTCGATTTCTCAACCTTTTGGGATCGAATCCGGCACGAAGCGCCAGCCTGAGCTCATTACCGCTTACAAGAACAGCCCCGCATCCCAACCCCCTCAAGTGCTCCAAGATCTTAAAGTTATTGTTCGCCTTGATCGCGTACCCCACGACCGAGTCCAGCCCTTCCAGCGCCTCCCGATACGCCTCAAAGTTCCTCGTGATCTGATCCTTGCTGTATAGATAAAATGGGCTCCTTTCGACTTTATCCATAAGTTCCTCGACCTTCAGGCCCTCGCAGAAGAGGTATCCGTCGGAGGAACGGGTGAAGCAGTGGCCGCCGGCGGTCGATTTGGGCGCTTCGGAGAGGACCGCCCTGAGAGAGAGGGGTTCCGGGCGAGATGCAGCGGGGATTGCAAGCGAGGGTTTGGGATTGAGAAATTTATGGTTTTTGGAGGGGATGCGGAGACTTAGGGAGGGGAAGGACGAGGGGAGGCGGGAGGAATTGGGCGGCCGCCATTTTGTTGGAGGGGAAGTGGAAAAGTAAGCTACTGCTGTTCTATTTTAAGTGGCCCGGCGTTAGGGGTTGTTCTTATCAGTGACGAAGAGTGTTGTTTCGTAAATATTTAGGAGACTTGGGCCACAACGGTAAGGACCAAAGGACTAGGCGGGCTTAACGAATATTGCCCACCCATGACCTTGATGAAGGCAGGTCAAGTCACACATCCAAGCGATCAAGGCACAGGTACGTTTATTAACACAGAGAGAATTGAGTAGAAATTGTTTGATTCGATGAAGCAGAAGGAAAAAAGCACAAGTAAAAAATGAGTGCACGAAATGTAAAAATATAGTGAAAAATTGAGATTTGTATAATTCTTATTTTCGATGTTTAGTTGTAATGTGAGAGTGTAAGTAAAAAGTATATTATGTTTTTCAATATTTAGGGGGTGTTTGGTAACTTGCAAAATGTTTGCAAAATGTAAAAACTTTTGCAACTTTACATTTTACACTTGTTTGGTTTCGTTTGCAAAATGCAAAATGCAAAAACTTTTGCAACTCTTCTTTTCCCACTTGCAGTTGCTACAGTTAAATTTGTGGTCATGTAAATCTCACTTTTACACTCATATTTTCCTACTTGCAGTTGCTACAGTTAATTTTGTGGTCATGTAACTCTCACTTGTAGTACACTTACAGTTCAAAACAGTTACTTGATAATCAATATATAATTAAATATTTAATATTTTAATAGTGTTCAATTTCTATTTAATTATTTAATTATTTTATATTTTTAATCTTTAACTTTTTTATTGTTTTAATATTTAATGTTTTACTATTTTAATTTAATATTTTATTATTTTATTAATACTTATTCCATTTTTATTATTTTATTTAGAGTTAATATTTTATTAATATAGCAGTATTATACTTTAATATAAAATTACTATATATTTAATTATTTATTTTTTAATATAAAAAATTACTTTATTAATATCATATATATTTTATTACTATATTAATATTTTATTAAGTTAATATTGTAATAATAATTCAGTATAATAATACTATAATGATAATTTTATTAAATTATAATTATATTTTACTTTATTAATTTTATATTTCTATAATATTAAAATAAATATATAATAAAATTTATATATAATAATTTTCAAGTATTTTTAATATTATATATTATAACTGTATTTTATTATTGTGTAACATTTTTTAATATTTATATTTTATTAGTATTCTTAAAATTTTATTAATGTTCTTTAGATTTTCTTAAAATTTTATATTATTTATTTAGTTAATATTTAGTAATATTTTACTATTTATACTAATATTTTATTAATATTATTGTTTTAAAATAAAATATTAAGATTATTAATTTTTTATCTCAAATTTATTAATACAATTTAATTTGCAATAGTAGATTTAATTTAATAGTATTTATAATATTTAAATCACTGCTACAGTTAGTTTTGTGGTCAACTTTTCTACTTACACTTTTATATTACCAACCAAACACCGTAAAACACAATATACTTTACCATTTACACTTTCACTTTATCAACCAAACACCGTAAAACACAATATACTTTTCCTTTACACTTCACTTTATCAACCAACCGTAAAACACAATATATTTTTCTCTGCTACAGTTCACTTTTCCATTCTCATTTTACGACTTACGACTTGCGACGTTTTGC
>JAVJIF010027909.1:0-83360 GCA_038442645.1 Agave tequilana | reverse complement strand
CTCCGCAGCCGCCCATCCTCTAGGGGCTTGTCGGGCCCCCACCCAAGCCAGTACACTACACCTAACTCATCCAATATGCTAGTACTGTTAGTACCTTTAGCTTGTGATTCACCTTCCATCTCATTTGATGTGTAGAACTCGAGTTCTCGAGACCAAAATCCGATCTCCCTATAGCTCTTTCCAACAACATTGATGATTTGAAAAGCTGGTTCTCTCTTAAATTCCCTTCAGTGAGGTTGATTTTTCCGCTGAGTCCTTTGAAGTTGAATGATTGAATGCCCTTATACACATTTCCTCCTGAGTTCGTGATTGCACTAGCAACAGCCCACGTTGTCTCATAGGAGCGAGCTGCATGTATCCCTGGCTCTTGGCTAGGTTCATCTGGATACTGCAACCGAAATCTGTGTAGCAATCTAAGAGAGAAATCTTTGAAGGAGTCTGTTGTTTGAGGGAAGTGTGTCTTTATTCAAATCACGCCTTGCATTGAAGAAGCAATGACGCAATAGAGTCAAGTAGGCTTGTGACGTCTTCATTCATTATCCAAACATAGCCTTCTGACATCATTCCGAGCTCTTAGCTTCAGTGAATAGGATCACAGCCATTGATACTGATGACTTGGCTAGAATGAAGGCCTTGCACTGCATGCTCCTCAGTTTCTCTGACTCTCTGCTAACAGCCCAATCTTTGATCGAGGAGCGAGCTAAATTGTGGCAGAGCTGATTGGTGCTCGATTTCAGAATCTACAGTCCGAAGTGAACGAAAGAGGAGGTTGAGAATTGAAGAGTTTTCGGTGTAGGCATCCTCTTCATAGATGGCAATGACTTTTCGCCACCAGTATGAACCAACAATGGCAGAAATAGAATCAAACTGTGACGAAATATCAGTGGCTACTTGGACCAGTGGAGGTCTACAAGGGGAGGGAGAGGAAGACACAAAGGAGAGAAGAAGTACATCTTGGCTCTTTGGCTAACATTGGTGATCATTGCTGCTTCTTGCCATGTGAAAGAGCCAACTACTGCATGCACTTGATGCTTCTCTATGAGGCCTAACAATATGAGAGTTCAAATCTTAAAGCAAAGCAGTGCATCTACAAAAGATGAGAAGACATGAATAAGACAACATTAAGAGAGGAGAAGGACCAGATTTCTTACCTGTTGAGGACACTTGAAGGGGGTTTTCATTTGAGTCTGTCATGTGGAATAGCAGTTTTTGGTGAGCTGAGCTTTTGAAGTCTTCAATGGCCATCTCGATGGCTATGCTCGCTTGTTTCCAAAATGGGAGGAGCGGTCGACAACAGCACCTATGCTACCCAAAAAATGGTGTTTCAATGCACTGTCTTCAGCAACTATGGTAATTGTAGTGATTGTCATTACCATCGTTTGTTGATATGTCTTTAATGAATAAAATAAGTCATCTTCTCAAAACTAATTAGCCACCCTATAAAATCTCTAGCCACCCTAAAAGTCATCAATAACCACCCTATAAAGATCATAGCCACCATATGAAGATCTTAGATCCTAGCCACCCTATGAAGATCCTAGCCATCATATGAAGATTTTAGATCCTAGCCACCCTATGAAGATCCTAGCCACCCTAATGAAATCAATTGGGTCACCCTATAATTTTGATGTATGTGTGGGGTGAAGTGATGAAGGGGTTTAGAAGTTTTGCTTTAAATAGGCATCACATTGCATAAGATTTTAAAGCAAGGAAGTGAGAAGAGAGAGTTGTTAAATATTGTATTATCCTCTTCTTTCTATTGCCATTTGTCTTCCTTTTGTTAAGCTCAATTAAGTTGGGTTTCATCAGACTTGGGTGAGTGAAATTAGAGTTGTAATATCTTGTATTCTCCCTTTTGATTTGTGGGTTTCTCTTGCTGTCTTCTCCCGTAGACGTAGGTCACATTGACCGAACCACGTTAAATCCTTGGCGTGTTGTCCTCTTTAATTCTATTAGCTTATTATTGCTATCTGTTTAATCTCTCTTTATACTTGTCATCTTTTATATTAGAAGCCCGCTGTTTCAACAAGCTGGTTTCAGAGCGAATGTTTTTTCTTGTGGGTTTCGAGATGGCTTTGGCAAAGTATAAAGTAGAGAAATTCGACGTGAGAAATAGTTTTCAGTTTGTGGAGAGTCAAAATGCAGACTCTCTTGGTGTAACAAGGCTTATTGAAAGTCTTATCCGGTAAGGACAAGTTGCCAGAATTCATGTCTGATGACGAAAAGAAAGAACTCGAGATGAAGGCGCGTAATGTCATACAACTTTGTCTAGACGATGAAGTTTTGCGGGAGGTTGTCGATGAAGATACCCACCGGTTTGTGGCTCAAATTAGAGAGCTTGAATATAACAAAATCCCTGACCAACAAGCTCAACTTGAAGCAGCACCTCTTCACCCTTCGCATGAAGGAAGGTACGCTAATAAAAAATCACTTAGATGACCTCAATAAAATTCTCATGGATTTAAAAAATATTGATATTAGAATAGATGAAAAAGATCAAGCTCTCATCATATTATGCTCATTACCTCCTTCTTTAAAAATTTGTTAATAGTATGCTTTATGGTAGAGATACACTTTCTTTAGAAGATATCAAATCAGCCTTATATTCTATGGAGTTAAAACAAAAAGTGTCAATTGTAGGAAGTGAGGATCAAGCTGAAAGCTTGTTCGTGTGTGATCGTACAGAGAAGGGTCGAGAAAAATCTCGAGAAAAATCTAGATCTAAATCTAGGTTAAGAGAAAAATGTTGAGTGTCACTATTGTCATAAGTTTGTGAAGATACACCTAGAGGGGGGGTGAATAGGTGTAAGGCTAATCTAATGACAAATGATGCGGAATTAAAAATAAATTACAACACACTTAGTGTAACCAAAGAGTGTAGCCGAATTCCCGGTGAAGGGCTCTAACTATCTCCTCTAAATCTCTAAATAAGAGTTGAGGTGCTATGTAAAGCTCTCTTGGTTTAACACAAGTATGGCACACAATCAAACCCAAGCATATAAGTATGATTGAATAATATGAAATAATGCAAGGCACAATATAAAAGAGAGAGTAAGAGAGTTTAAAGATAGTGGATAAAACGCAAACACCAAGATATATTTCGAGGTTCGAGCCACTGCTCCATGTCCCCACCTTCACACAGAAGGATTTTCACTATATCGTCCACATAGGGAGCCTCCACTGAGGATTTGTGTAAATACAACTAGGAGTACACAACTGCTCTCTCCAACAAATACAACCTCTACACAAGAGGTAAGGCACAACAACTATCACCTCTACACTTAGATGGGTACTTAGCCAAACAAGATCAACCTCACTCTAGAGGGATAAGACACTAAGCCAAACAACAACAATCACCTCTACACTTAGAGGGATACTGTTGGCCCAAAGGCCTATCACTCTAGTTTTGATGATGATCAACTCATGAAGTTATGATTACTAATGATCTTGTGTTAATTAGTGACAGATTCATTATCAAGATCTTAGTAGGTGTGGAGCTTCAACAAAGAATTTAAAGACAAGTGGGAAGCTTGCACCGGTTGATTCACGAGCCTATGCATCAAGTTACACATCTAGAGATGAGCTCGGTGGATTGCATTTGGACCAAGTCAAGAAGATGAGAAGCCTTCAAGTGAAGACTTCAAGAAGATGAAGACTTGGGTCTAGGTATAAGTTTTGTTTTGTTTAGTTAAAAATGTAAAGGATAGATAGTTGGTCGATTGCTCAAGTCTATATCACACACACACTCTTGATAGAACTCTTGATAGAATTGCTTTCATAAAAGAATTTTTATGTTTAGAAAAGATTTTTCTTTGTGACAATATATATATATAGTTGGTTTTTGGTATTTCTATCATGCATATCATTTAACCAAAACCATGTTTTAGAGCTTAATGTCAAAAACATAGATATATCATTATGATTGTGTAGTGGATCATATCCATACACACTATGCTTTAGAATGAACTCAAATATCTTGTTTTTGTATTTGATGAAGATTTGGAAAAACTAGTTTTGGAAAAACATGTTCTGGAAAAACAGTTTTTATTTTTGAGCCAATATTTCCAAGTTACAAAAATAGTTCAAATCTATTATAACATGCCTTGATTTTGTGCAAGCATGTTTGTGTATCATTGTATAACATTGAAACTATTTTTGTAGATTTATTGAGAATTTATGGGATTTTTATTAAGTTAAAAGACCTATTTTCAAATCCCTTTTATGAGCAGATCTGGGACTGGCTGACAGGCCAAACGGTCGACCGGGACGGTCGACCGCAGCAAGGTCGGGTCGACCGTACGGTCGACCGACGTGCACAGCCTTGTGCACGTTGTCAGCACAGTGGTCCGGTCGACCGTACGGTCGACCGCTGCAGAGAGTTCTGCTCTCTGGATTTCTGGGTCGACCGGGCGGTCGACCGGTGGCTCCAACGGGTCAAAATATGACCGTTGGCCGGTCGACCGGCCGGTCGACCGACAGCACTGACAGATCCCAACGGCTATATTTTTCTGGCCTATAAATTGGGGGTCTTGTCACTTGTTTTGGGGTTAAGATTTTGGAGATTTCTAAGCCAGTTTTTCCCATCCTTTTAACAGAGTTTTCTCCACATATTTGAGTGCAAATACTTCCAATCAAAAGGGAAGATTTTATCAAGAGTGTTTAAGTGATTCTTTGAGTTTTTCACCATAGTTCTTTCCTTACTTTTCTCACACCACACTTGAGCTATCCATTGCTATATATTCCTATAGGTGTGTTGTAGTGAGAGTGCTCTTTAGGTGATCAAGTGTTGTGATCACCAAAGATCTTTTCTTTGTTCTTTGAGGAGACGGGCAAGTGTGCTCGTTGGTGGTTAGAGTTCGGTTGTGAACTCTTGGTGGTTTGAGGTGCGGCCTCGGCGAGCTTGTGGAGCTTGCGTGTGTACGGGACTTGGGAGTCCGAGGGATTGTAGGTGTTGCGGCACCGAGGAGAGATCCATTGGGATCTTGCATAGTGGAAATCCTTCGTGTGTCGAAAGGCGGGGATGTCGAGCAAGTGTGCTCGAACCTCGAAACAAACCCTTTGTGTTTGCGATTGCTTACTCTATCTCTCTCTCTCTTTGTCTCTTTATATCTTGCATTCAATAATTGTCTTTATCATTTACATGCTTGATATACTCCCTTGTGCTCATAATTGCTATACTTGCTTGGGATTGTTGTTAACACTAGTATTCAACCAAGAGAGCCATTGCGGCACCTCAACCCATTCAAGGGGAATATAAAGGAGCTTGTCCAGAGCCCTGCAAAGGGAATTCGGCAACACTCTTGTGTTATACATAAGTGTTTAATTAAAAGAAGTTTTATTTGGTCATATTTGTCATAGCTTCCGCATTATTTGCATCATTCGGCATTAAGTGACCATTTAGATTAGCCAACACCTATTCACCCCCCCTCTAGGTGAACTTACAATTGGTATCAGAGCTTGGTACTCTGATTTGGGTCTAACAACCTTGAGTTAAAGATCCTACTTTTAGGCTAATCACAATATTTTTGTACACACACACTCACCATGGACTTCATGTCACCACCCACCTTTGACATTCTTAACATCCAAATTTGGAAGGTTAAGATGTCTATGTACCTCAAGGCCCTAGGCATTCATGTCTATCTTGCTACATTTAATGATTCTTATATTAACAATAGCAAGTATATTGAGGGTAATGCAAAAGCCCTAAATGCTTTGAAGAGTACCCTAAATGATGATTACTTATTTAGGGTTGCTAACATTGATTCGGCTTTTGTAGCTTGGAACATCATCACCTCCCTTGGCGAAAAGGATCTATATATATGCTGCGGGAGCGATTCGGACGTTGGAAGCAACACCTCCAACGCATGCTTTATGGTCCAAGGGGATAAACCCCTTGAGGTAACTACCGAATCCGAGGTAGAAGATGATAGTATGTCATATGATGAGCTCTCTACATTTTGTCAATTATTGCTTGAGAGATATGACATAATTAAGAAAGAAAATAAAAATTTGAAAAAGGACATTGCTTGCATGCATAAAGAACATGACTCATTTAGAGATAACATTGCATGCTTAGAAAAGATAACAAAAGTTTGAAAAGAAATTTGATTGCATGCATGTAGAAAATGATTCTTTTAGAAATAAACTTGCATGTTTAGAAAAGGAAAATAAAGATTTGAAAAATGAAAATGTTTCCTTGCTTTCAAAATTGAATGATCTTTGTGAAGGGAACAATATTTTGAAAAATGATATTGCTATGGTGGAACAGCAAAAAGAAAGTATTTTACAAGAAAATAAATCTTTAAAAAGAAAATTTGTTGAAAAAGAAAAGGATAATGTTTTTCAAAAGAAAAAGAAAAATGATTCTTTATCTCACCATGCTTTACATGCCACAACTAATGAGATTAAGAATTTGAAAAATAAAATGGATGGTTTGAGTTCAACTTTGAACTCTTGTGCTTTTAATCATTCTAGGTTGGAGTCAATGTTTTCAAAGAAACAAACTCCACACATTCATGCACATCATAACCATGCATTTGCTTATGTTGCACAACATGATCACACTCCTACACATAAGCATACTAAGGTGTACACATGTACACATTGTGACCGTAAAGGCCATTTAGCAAAATATTGTTTTGATAAGAAACCTCATTTATATTTTGCTAAGTATAAAAGATTTTGGGATCCTTGCAATAAAACTAACCCCAAAGGACCCAAGAAAGTATGGGTACCAAAACCCCCACCCTTTGATTTTGATGTAGGTGAGGGCTCTCACAAAACGTGAGAGGATTGGTGCCTTGATAGCGGATGCAATGGACATGATGGACAAACATTTGGATGCATTGCTATCAAGGAAATTTTGGTGGGAAAGACCACCATGCTCGGAGCTTTGGAGTTGGTAACAATTTCTAAACTCCTACTTTCATTTACATGCTTTTATTTTTATAATATCATACATAGCATGTTGATGTTTTTGATTTTTGAGCTTCATGTGGTATTTACATGCTTAGATGTAGAATTTGTCAAGCTTGCCTTTATACATATATGAATAGTGAACTACAATTGACTCATATATATAGTTGAACTTCATGCTCATTTGTATCCACTATATGCATGTGTATAATCTAGTTTTGATGATTCTCTTTATACATGTTTTTGCCTTATTTGTATGCTTTACTTCATGTATATATATTTTTAATTCAAATCTAATAAATATACATGTATACCCGTGAGTCTCTTGCCTTCATGCAAATACATTTGATAGACTCTTTTATTTGGGATATGTATGTATATTGTTAGGATTGGGTTAATCATACATATACCATGAAGATTAGTGTTTTGATTTTTCGTATTTTTGTAAAAAAAAAATGTGACTTATGATCTTTTTGAGCTTCATTGACTATTTTCATAAAAATGCTATTTACATGATAGTTTAACACTCACACTTTTGTTAAAAATCATTTGAGCCTTATAGACCATGAGTGCTTAAATTTTTGTGTATCTAGTTATGTTATGAAAAACATATGATTTGGTATAGTTGAAGGATCTTTAACTAGTTGTTCAAAAACTATTTTATACTAGTTATTTATTCTTCAAATAATTTATTAAGATTCACATGATCCTATTTTTATGAATAAATTCCTTTATGATCTCAAAATTTATTTGATGCTTCATGATTTGAATATTAGTTTAAATGTTAGTCTTTGTCAACACTAGGATTTATACTTGTACATATTGTGGGCCACAAATAAATCTATTTATATTTGTGCTTGAATGCTTATTTGAACCCATTAGATGTATTTGTATTGCTTAGTTTTGATGATCATTACATCTTTAAGCTTGTATTCCCATTTTGGATTATGACCATGTGTTTTTCATTTCATGTATATGTTTATTTTGCCAAAACATTAAGATATACATGTATACCTTTTGAGTCATTTGCCTTTAATGCAAATCTATTTATATGGACTCAATTGTGTTTAGGGGATATGTATGTATACTTATGGTTTATGACTAAACATACATATACCATGAAATATGATTTTGCTTTGATAAAATTTTTTGTTGATTTTCATGTTTTCAAAATTTATGATAATTTGTGTCTATTTTTTTTAAAAAAAAAGGAATATTGAGCTTTGTTGCTATTTTTCATAATGCCATGTTCCACATAACACTAGTACACTCATCTTTTCAATATGGACTTTATGGATACTAGAGTGTTTTTAGTGCCATGTGATTTACTTGTGTTTTATGAAAAATTTTTGATTTATTCCTTGATTGAAGGATTCCGTACTAGTTGTTAAACATTTTCATTTAACTAGTTCGAATTCTTCATATGGTAGATTATATGATGTATACACTTAAGCTTAATTTTTCAATTGGTATCATTGGATATTTTCATTGGTATCAATATGATTCTTGTTGTATATACTCATATTTTGCTTTCCTATATATATGTATGTATCACTTTCCATTGATATAATTCCTTCATACATATATATGATTTGTTGTGTGCTTAAGCTAAAATTGATTTACATATTTAAAGCACAAAGATTGTTAATGCTAAGCTAAATTCAAATCTATTTTAAAAGCTTATGCATTAGTTTTCAAATTGGTATCTATATGGTTGATCATTACTTTACAATTGATCATTTTCAACTTTGATATCAAAATTCAAAATTTATGTTATAAGAAAAATTCAAATTTTTTTTTTTTGTATTGCCTATATGCAAGGAGAGCTTAACATCTCTTCTACATATAGATTCATGTTGAGTGTATTGTGTATTGAGAAGCTTAACATCTCTTCTTTATATGGTAAACACGTGTGTAGGGGGAGCTTCACATCTCCTCTTATGCATTACATAATATGTGTTATGTGAATTGGGGCTTATCATCCCTTCTTCATGTAATGCATATGTGTAGGAAAGCTAACTTAACGTCTTCCTCTTCATGAATGTATATCGCATATAACCTTGTATTGATCGATTTGATTTTTACCCCTCTTTGATGGCTTTGTTTTTGACAAAAAGGGGAGAAGATTTTTTGATGTATTTTACTTTGAACCCTTTGTTGATGATTGACAAAAAGGGGGAGAAGTATTTATAGATTTTATATGCATGTCTTCCTTGCTTAAGGGGGAGTAAGATTTGTGTTGATGCATATGTGTTTTTGTGATTTGTTAAATGTATGGAGATAAGATTTATAATGTATGGAGATAAGATTTATGATATGATGTTATATTTACATACATGCCATACATTGCATACATATTCATGTGTTTTTATTGCCATATCTATTATTGTATGTGATGCATGAGTTAAGGGGGAGCTTCTTTGAAGTTTTTACTTTAATCCATGCATATATAACTCCATGAGTTTTGTCATCATCAAAAAAGGGGGAGATTGTTGGCCCAAAGGCCTATCACTCTAGTTTTGATGATGATCAACTCATGAAGTTATGATTACTAATGATCTTGTGTTTAATTAGTGACAGATTCATTATCAAGATCTTAGTAGGTGTGGAGCTTCAACAAAGAATTTAAAGACAAGTTGGAAGCTTGCACGGTTGATTCACGAGCCTATGCATCAAGTTACACATCTAGAGATGAGCTCGGTGGATTGCATTTGGACCAAGTCAAGAAGATGAGAAGCCTTCAAGTGAAGACTTCAAGAAGATGAAGACTTGGGTCTAGGTATAAGTTTTGTTTTGTTTAGTTAAAAATGTAAAGGATAGATAGTTGGTCGATTGCTCAAGTCTATATCACACACACACTCTTGATAGAACTCTTGATAGAATTGCTTTCATAAAAGAATTTTTATGTTTAGAAAAGATTTTTCTTTGTGACAATATATATATAGTTGGTTTTTGGTATTTCTATCATGCATATCCTTTAACCAAAACCATGTTTTAGAGCTAATGTCAAAAACATAGATATATCATTATGATTGTGTAGTGGATCATATCCATACACACTATGCTTTAGAATGAACTCAAATATCTTGTTTTTGTATTTGATGAAGATTTGGGAAAAACTAGTTTTGAAAAACATGTTCTGGAAAAACAGTTTTTATTTTTGAGCCAATATTTTCAAGTTACAAAAATAGTTCAAATCTATTATAACATGCCTTGATTTTGTGCAAGCATGTTGTGTATCATTGTATAACATTGAAACTATTTTTGTAGATTTATTGAGAATTTATGGGATTTTTATTAAGTTAAAAGACCTATTTTCAAATCCCTTTTATGAGCAGATCTGGGACTGGCTGACAGGCCAAATCGGTCGACCGGACGGTCGACCGCAGCAAGGTCGGGTCGACCGTACGGTCGACCGACGTGCACAGCCTTGTGCACGTTGTCAGCACAGTGGTCCGGTCGACCGTACGGTCGACCGCTGCAGAGAGTTCTGCTCTCTGGATTTCTGGGTCGACCGGTGGCTCCAACGGGTCAAAATATGACCGTTGGCCGGTCGACCGGCCGGTCAACCGACAGCACTGACAGATCCCAACGGCTATATTTTTCTGGCCTATAAATTGGGGGTCTTGTCACTTGTTTTGGGGTTAAGATTTTGGAGACTTTTAAGCCAGTTTTTCCCATCCTTTTAACAGAGTTTTCTCCACATTTTTGAGTGCAAATACTTCCAATCAAAAGGGAAGATTTTATCAAGAGTGTTTAAGTGATTCTTTGAGTTTTTCGCCATAGTTCTTTCCTTACTTTTCTCACACCACACTTGAGCTATCCATTGCTATATATTCCTATAGGTGTGTTGTAGTGAGAGTGCTCTTTAGGTGATCAAGTGTTGTGATCACCAAAGATTTTTTCTTTGTTCTTTGAGGAGACGGGCAAGTGTGCTCGTTGGTGGTTAGAGTTCGGTTGTGAACTCTTGGTGGTTTGAGGTGCGGCCTCGGCGAGCTTGTGGAGCTTGCGTGTGTACGGGACTTGGGAGTCGAGGGATTGTAGGTGTTGCGGCACCGAGGAGAGATCCATTGGGATCTTGCATAGTGGAAATCCTTCGTGTGTCGAAGGCGGGGATGTAGAGCAAGTGTGCTCGAACCTCGAAACAAACCCTTTGTGTTTGCGATTGCTTACTCTATCTCTCTCTCTCTCTCTCTTTGTCTCTTTTATATCTTGCATTCAATAATTGTCTTTATCATTTACATGCTTGATATACTCCCTTGTGCTCATAATTGCTATACTTGCTTGGGATTGTTGTTAACACTAGTATTCAACAAGAGAGCCATCGCGGCACCTCAACCCATTCAAGGGGAATATAGAGGAGCTTGTCCAGAGCCCTGCAAAGGGAATTCGGCAACACTCTTGTGTTATACATAAGTGTTTAATTAAAAGAAGTTTTATTTGGTCATATTTGTCATAGCTTCCGCATTATTTGCATCATTCGGCATTAAGTGACCATTTAGATTAGCCAACACCTATTCACCCCCCCCCTCTAGGTGAACTTACAGATACCAACACAACCAAACTCCTCCACAATACCTCTCACTAGAGGGATATCAACACAACCTCCACAATCACCTCTCACTAGAGGGATAACACAAAATAAAGAAGGTTTACAACTCTTAGTGGTATCAACAACCACAAACCAATTTTCCTCACAAAACAAGATCCTAATAGATATGATAGATAGATAGCTAGTGTGCGAGAAAATAAAGAGTTAGAAAAATAATTCACAAAGAAAAACTATTGGGAAAACTTCTAGAATAGCTATAGAAATAAAGATCAAAAACCAATCCCAAAGACTTCTCTTTTTCTTTGATTTTTCAACCCTTTTTAAAACAATAAAAAGATCAAATCTTTAAGCCCAAAACTCTTTAAAAAACTTGCTGTTAAACACTTGTAAAGGTGAAAAAAATTACTCTCTAAAAACTTGTTGAAAATAACTCAAGAGAAGGCATATTTATAGCCTCTCCAAATCTGCCCGTTGTCAGTCTGGCAAAGCGCAAAATTGCCCTTCCGGTCGACCGCCGGTCGACTAGCCAACGGTCATTTTTCTGACCGTTGTGCCTCCGGTCGACTGCCCGGTCGACCGGCCTTAGCCAACGGTCAATCGCCTGGTCGACTGGCCCCCACCCAATAGTGGGGTGCTCTCAGTCGGTCGACCGCGCGGTCGACCGGCCAAGTGGGCTAGCCTTTGTGCACGTCCTGTGCTGATCGATCAACCGTGCTGGTCGACCGACCACTGGTCCGGTCAATCGGGCGGTCGACCGCTAGTGTGTCTGGTTGGGATTTATAGGATTGAAAAACTTGTCTTTTTAATTTCAAATAAATCCCATAAAATCACATAAATTGCACAAAAATAAGTTCTTGTAAGATCTTTGAAATACAAATATGTGTGACAAAATTCAACACATATTATAAATAATTTGAACCATGTTTGTTATATTGAAATTTGGCTTAAATACAAAATCGGCATTTTTTAAAAACCAAACTTTGAATTGGAAATCCGATTTTTCCAAAACACATGTAATCCAAAAACATGATATTGAAACAACTTTGAAGCATATTGTACATGGATAGAATCCAATATACATATAAAGATTTATATCTATATTTTTGACATGAAATCTAATATCGGTTAAACCGAAAACCAAAACCAAATAAACTTTAAACTTGTGTGTATGTGAACTTGAGCATATCAACACTATCTAGTCTTTACAATGATCTAAACATACTAAACACAAACTGAGGTCTTCTTGTCTTCAAGCCGACTCGATCCAAACGCGATCCACCGAGCTTGACTCCAACCGAGTACTAGATGCGATCTTGACGCTCGAGCTCTTGAATCTACATGTGAAAGCTCCAAAAACCTTTGTTGAAGCTAATCACCTACTAATATCTTGATCAAGTATCTGAACTAAATATCACAAGATTATTAATAAACTATAACTACATGAGTTAATCATCATCAAAACTAGAGTGATGGGCCTCTGGGCCAACAATCTCCCCCTTTTTGATGATGACAAAACTCATGGAGTTATATATGTATGGATTAAAGTTAAGCTTCATAGAAGCTCCCCTTAACTCATGCATAGTAATAAACAATAAAGATATCAATGTGTGCATAAAACAATTAGCACATATTAACATATATGCTTTGATATCAATGGAAAACAAAACATATATGCTCTGATATCAATTGAAAAAAATAAACATGCATATAAAAATAAACATGCATATAGAAATAAACATGCATATAGATGACATAAATATGCATATATAAAACTCTCCACTTTCTCTCCCCCTTTTTGTCAATCATCAACAAAGGGGTATAAATAACTCAAAAACAAGTTTCTTCCTTTTGGTCAAATCAAATAAGAAGGATGTATATGCGATATACATTCATGAAGAGGAGAGACGTAAAGTTAACTCCCCCTGCATACATGCATTACATGAAAAAGAGATGACTAAACCCTGATCACATAACGCATAATATACAATGTATAAAAGGAGATGTGAAACTCCCCTACACACGTGTACTACATACCAAAGAGAGGTCAATCACTTCAATATGAAATACACTCACATAAATCTATATAAAGAGAAGATGCTAAGCTTCTCTTGCATATAAACAATACAAAGCAAAACAATGTGATACCAATTGAAAGATATATCAATATGTGATAAAGGTATACCTCAAAATATGACATCAAATATGATACCAATGGAAAATAAACAAAACATTTTTAATATACCAATTGAAAGTAACCAAATTTTTAAGATACTTAAAGATACCAATTGAAAATATCTTGATATCAATTTAAAATGTCTTGTAAATCTTGATACCAATAGAAAATAAACATTGTATGTTTTGATGCCAATTGATATATATATATATAATATATATATATAATATATATATATATATATTGAAAATCTTGATACCAATTGAAAGTAACAAGTAAGTGAAAGTAAAAACCAAATTATTTTAGGTAAACATAACTTATACCAATATAGATACAATTTAAAATGAAATATGATACCAATATTGAAAATGTTAGTATATACCAATACAAAGTATTTTCATCATAAGGAGTGGGAGAAGATATCAATTGAAAATAAAATCGATTGAAAGATACCATTGAAAGATAAAAACATAAATTTTCTCCTCCTTTATGAAATACCAATAAAAATAATGCATAAGCTTGTATAAGATACCAATTGGAAAATAATTGACATTTAGGAGTAAATCAAGCTTAGCATAAACATAATTTGTGCCTTAAGATGTAAATATATTGTAAGCACAATCAAATCATATATATGTATGAAAATGTAAATATCAATCAAAATGATACTATTTGAAGTTTGAAGCATACATATATAGAAAACAAAATATGAGTATATAAAAAATATCAATTGTGATACCAATTAAAAATATAATAAGGATCAAGTGTATAACTCATAAATACCTCTCTTTCATACACATGTTTAAAAAGGTTTTCAATTAGGCTCACAAGGCATGGTCGCCCACCGTCCGCCCTTCGATGGAAGGGATTTTCAAAAATAAGTTTGAAAATAATTTTAGTATAATTGAAAAAACAATTCTGAAATGAAGAAATACGCAACTAGTTTTATGATAATCTTGAAAACTAGTACGAAATCAATTAAGTAAGAAATAAAACAAAGGAATATCCATGAAAACATGAAAATCACTCAACAATTGACACTCAAAATCTATAAAGCACATATAATACTCATAAAAACAAAGTCATAAGAAAACATCAAGTAATGTGAGTGTACAAGAATGATGTGAAAAGCATAATCATGAAAATAGGCAATTAAGCTCAATATGAAATTCTTTTATAAACATGAAAATCATCAAAACTAAATAGGCTTCAAGGTATATGTATGTTTTGTCTAAACTAGAAGTATACATACATATCCAAACACAATTGAGTCCACTAAAGAAATTTGCATGAAACGCAAATGACTCAAGGGTATACATGTATACTAAAAATTTTGGCAAAATTGTCATATACATGAGGCTAAACATATATCTAAGAAAAAACATGTACAAAATAGGGATACAAATCAAAATGCACGAATCATCAAAACTAGGTATACTAGTACATCTAATGGATACAAATGAGCAATTAAGCACAAATATGTAATAATCAATTTGGGGCTCACTAGATATATAAGTATATACACAAGTTTTAATGAAAATTTACATTAAACATGTAATCAAAACATGAAGCATAAAATAAAATATAAACCAATATGATCATTGAGTAAATGCTCATGTCTTAGAGCTATGATATACACAATAGTTAAACTATAGTGAGAACACAAAATATGGATCCTTTGAATATGGGTGTATCTCAATTACTATACGTGTATGTCACAGGTCTAATTATCATGGCATTTAACATATTAATCATAAAACACCAAAAACATGCTAAAAATCAATAATATGCAAGCACGTAAATTAAATGGGAGTTAGAGATAGTTACCAAAAATATTATGGTTAATCTCTAAATCTCCAAACCATGGTGGTCCTCCCACCAAACTCCCCTTGAAAGTGATGCATCCAAAATTGTCACCGTTTTGCTCGGAACGCATTCACCTCAAGGCACCAATGCATCTCACGTCATGTGAGAGCCTACACCTACATAAATAAAATAGGAGTCACTTTTGGTACCCATACTCTTTTGGGTTCATGGGGGTTAGCACCTTTCCAAACCCAAACAAATTTATTTGTAAAATTTGCATTATGTATTCTATCATAACAAAACTTTGCAAGGTGGCCCTTACGTCCACAATGTGTACAAGTGTACACATGAGCATACATGAAATCATGTGTGTGAGCATGATGAGCATGTGTATGTCGTGTATGATGTGCATGTATTGAGGAGCATGTTTCTTATGAAACATGGATTCTAACCGTGTGTGATTCATGGCACATTGGCTCAAGGTGGAGCTCAAACAATCAACACTCTTCTTTAAGATATTTATATCATTTTCAATAATGGAAGAAGAGGTGGAGCATGCAATAGATATGCTAGATGATGGAGCATGGCAAACATGTGAGTCAATATCATTTTTCAAAGAAATATTTTTCTTAGAAACCAAATCTACTTCTTTTGAAATAGAGGCGATTTTGTTTTTCAAAGATTGATTTTCTTTTACAATAAAATCTAGTTTGGAGTCAAAGTCTTATTTTTCTTCAAAACAATGTCACAATCATTGTTATTTTTCAAAATTTTATTTTCATTTAGGGCAAGATTAAGATGGGATTTCAATGAGTCCCTTTCATTAGAAATCTCATCCCTCTCTTGCAAAACAAAATCAAGTTTAGAAGACAAATTTTTATTTCTTCTTTAATGCAAAGCTTTTCTTTTTAAAAGTTGATATTTTCCTAATAGTTTTTCACAAACAATAGATAGTTCTTCATTTGTTGGCCCGAAGGCCTTCCACCCTAGTTTTGATGATGATTAACTCATGTAGTTATGTTTACTAATAATCTTGTGATTTTAGTTACAGATCATTTATCAAGATATTAGTTGGTGATTGCTTCAAAAAGAGGAGTTTGGAAGCCTTCACTTGGTGAATCCCGAGCCCGAGCGTCAAGATGATACATAGCCATGCTCGTTGGATCACGGTGTTTGGACCGAGTCGACTTGAAGATGAAGATCGTCAAGAAGACTTAGGTATCATAGAGTTTAGTGTGTTTAGATCCATGTGTAAAGCTTAGTATAGTTGATATGCTCAAGTGCACAACACACACGTTTTATGGATTTTGGTTTTCATGAACAGTTTAGATCAAAACAAGTTTAAATGGTTTTTATGTATATTAGATATGTTCAATATACATACATGCTTCATATCTTATACAAACTTATTTTGATATGTCTATTCATGAGTTTTAGGAAAAATCAAATTTCCTATGGAAAAATCCAAGTTTGATAAAATACAAGTTTTGGTTTTGGTAAAAATGAAAAAACACAAAAATGGTTTCATATGCTTGATATTTGAGTTGAAATCTTTATTACATGTTTATATATCAATGCAAATGATAAAACTATTTTTGTGTATTTTTAGAAGAGTTAAAAGTATTTTTAAGAATATTTTAACATGTTTTTCTGACCCAGAACTGTACTGACAGGCCATGCCGGTCGACCGGGCGGTCGACCGATGTGCACAGACCTGTGCACGTCTGCTGGCACAGTGGGCCGGTTGGCCAACCGGATCAGAGAGCCTTGCTCTCTATATCTGGGCGGTCGGCCGGTCGACCGACCGGAGCAGAGAAGTCTGCTCTCTGTATCTGTGCGGTCGGCCGTGCGGTCGACCAGATGCCCCAACGGTCATATTTCTGACCATTGGCGGTCGGCCGGCCGGCCGACCGCAAGCCTGTCAGGATGCCAGATCAGCCTAACAGCTAGTTTTCTGTTTGGCCTATATAAACCCCATTTCTTTGGGATTTTGGCTAAGATTTTCTGAGCTAATTTTTTCCCATTCTCTGGTTTTAAAAAGAAGTTTTCAAAAGAGTTTAAGTACCAAAAAGATCCATCTCATTTGTTTTAAGTATTTTGTTATTTTCAAAGAAAATAGGTTTTTGGGAATTGGTTTCTTGTTCTTCATTTCTAAATCAATTTGGTATTTTCCCAAGAGATTTTCTTTGATCAAAACACTTTGTTTTTCCACACTTGAGCTTATCTTCTATCCTATTCTATTAGGATCTTGTTTTGTGGAAAAGAGAGATTGTTTGATGTTGTGGAAACCTCCAAAGTTGTAAACCCTCCTTATATTGTTGTATCCCTCTTTGGTAGAGGTTGATCGGAGTGGTATTGGTTTGTAACCCTCTTCGGTAGAGGTGTTGGTTGTTGTATTGGCTAGGCCTACCCCTCGGTTGTGAGGCGGTGTTTGAGAGAGGAGTTCGGTACTCCCTTGTAGTAAAAAATTCTCCTCGGTGGAGGTTCCCTCGGTGGGAGTCCTCGGTGGACAAGATAGTGGATTAGAAATCCTTCTCGGTGAAGGCGGGGACGTAGAGCTAGGGGCTTGAACCTCGGAACATATCTTTGTGTTTGCGTTTGATCCAATGCCTCTTAACCCTCTCTCTCTTTATATTGTGCATAGCATCATTCATAGCATCATATCTATTTGCTTGTGTTTGAGCATTGATTCATATTGTCATATCTATTATATGCTTGTGTGTTTGTGTGCCTCACTTGTACTTAACCACAAGAGCTTCATATAGCACCTCAACCCATATCTAGGGGAATCAAGAGGAGTTAGTTCAGAGCCCTTCACGGGGAATTCGGCTACACTTGTGTGTTGTACTAAGTGTGTTGCTAATAGTTTTTAAGCTTTCGCATTTAGCGCATTTAGTTTCTAGATTAGCACTTACACCTATTCACCCTCCCTCTAGGTGTTTTCAATTTGTATCAGAGCCTACGCTCCTGATACTTAGGCTTAACATCCTAGGAGTGAGATCCTTTGTTTTGCTAATCTTGTTTGCATTTACACATATAGTTTATACCATGGACTTCATGCCCCACCTATGTTTGACCCTTCCAACATTGTTGTTTGGAAGGCCAAGATGTCCGTTTACCTACAAGCCCTAGGTTATAAGGTTCACCTTGCCATTACCAAGGAATCCTACCTTAGTGATAGCAAGCATGTAGGGGCCAATGCACAAGCCCTTGAGGCCATTAGAAGCACGCTATCAAAAGAATATCTTATGCTTGTTTCTAATCTTGATTCCGCATTTGCAATGTGGAATATGTTGACAACCACCACCACCTCCAAGCTTCAATTGCCAATCCAACCGGAGGAAGAATCTAGTGGAGATGAATCCGAGCCACAACAATGCTATACGGTCCAAGGGAATGACTCCCTTGAGGTACAATCGGAATCTCAACTAGATAGTTTTGATGCTAGTTCTTCATGTGATGAGAATATTGATGCCCATGCTTTGAATGAAGAACTTTCTATTGTGTGTGAAAAATTGATTGAAAAATATAATGTTTTGAAAAAGAAAAGTCTAGGCCTTAATAAAGAAAATAAAAGTTTACATTCTAGACTTAACAATATTTTGCAAGAGAAGATTGAGATCTATAATGAAAGGGATTCATTGAGATCTCAATTAGAACTTGCACTTAAAGAAAATGAGTTTTTAAAATCTAAAAATGATTGCCATGTTGTTTTGAAAAATAATGAGGTTTTATCTTCTAAAGTAGATTCTATTTTAAGAGATAACAATATTTTGAAAAATGAAATTGATTTTATCTCAAAAGAATTAGAAATTTGTTTAAAGAAAAATAAATCTTTGAAAAATGATTTAGATTCACATGTTTGCCATGCTAGGGTAGTTTCACCTAGATCACCCCTTGCATGCTCCACTTCTTCTACAATTAAAAATGATATAAATTTGTTGAAGAAGAATATGGATTGTTTGGGCTCCACTTTGAGCCATTGTGCCATGAACCATACACGCTTGGAATCCTTGGTTCGAAAGAAACAAGTTCCATCTATTATGCATGCACACCCTCCACGGCGTACACATGCTCCTCACGGACATCATCACATTATGTATGATCATGTGTACACTTGTACACATTGTGGACGTAAGGGCCACCTTGCTAAATTTTATTTTGATCGTATACATGATTGTAATTTAGCAAATAAATTTGTTTGGGTTAGAGAAGGTACTAACCCCCATTGACCCAAAAAGTTGTGGGTACCAAAGACCGCCCCTCCGTTGTTTAATGTAGGTGTGGGCTCTCACATGACGTGAGAGTAGAGGTACCTTGGAGTGGATGCGTTCCGAGCTTAAAGGAGACTTTTTGGATGCATCACTTTCAAGGGAAGTTTGGTGGAGAGGACCACCATGTTTTGGAGACAAGGAGTGTTGCCTTCTAGGTTTTGGTAACGATTCCTAACTCCTTATTTATGTTTGCATGCCTTTCATGTTTATTGTTTATAGCATGTTTTGGATGTTTATAGATTATTGTGTAAATGCCATGTTTATTAGGCTTATGACTTACATGTATAGTATTTGAGACACCCATGCTTATATGGACCCATATTTAGTGTTCTCACCTTTGTTTAGCTATCATTTACATCATGAATCTAATAACATGTGAATTTACATAATAATCATGTTTATGTTTTTCATGTTTATTTATATCTTGTTTTTATGCTTCATGTGTTGATTACTTGTTTAAATGTTAGTTTTCATTAAGACTAGGTATATACTTGTACATATAGTGGGCCACAAATAAATCTATATATGTTTGAGCTTGAATGCTTATTTGAACCCATTAGATGTGCTAAGTATAGTCTAGTTTTGATGATCCATGCATTTTAAACTTGTATTCCATTTTTGAATTTGTTTTATGTTTAACTTCATGTATATGTCTATTTTATCCAAACTATTATTATACATATACATCCTTTTGAGCCACGTGCCTTTATGCATATATCTTTGTGGACTCTTTGTATTTGGATATGTATGTATACTTTAGTTTGTATAAGACATACATATACCTTGAAGATTAAATAGTTTTGATGATTTTCATATTTTCTTATTTCAAGGAATATTGAGCTTATTGTCCATCTTTCATGATTATGATCTTCACATTGTATTTGTACACTCACATTTATTGTTTACTCATGTGTTTGTTTTCATGAGTCATATTTATGCTTAATTGATTATGAGTGTTGACTATTTTGTGAATTTCATATTTTCATGAAAAATATATTTGTTTTATTCCTTACTTGAAGGATTCCGTACTAGTTTACAATTCATATAACTAGTTGCAATATTCTTCATTTGGTAGAGTTTTTCAAACAAACCTTATTTTCATATCTATTTTTGAAAACCCCTACCTTCAAAGGGCGGTTGGTTGGGAGACCATGCCTTGTGTATGCTTTACATTGAAAATCTTTTTAACATAAGCATGTGTTGGGAGGCTAGGTTATATGAGTTATACTTTGATATTATTGTTGTTTCAATTGGTATCATTGGATCCTTTCAATTGGTATCAATTTTGACCTTTCTTGTATACTCATATATGTTTGTATGTATGTATGTTTTTCAATTCCAATAGTATCAATTTCGATTGGTATTAAAATTTTTCATACAATATATTTTGTTTATGCTAAGCTTGAGCTTCAACTTTATTTCAATTGATTCAATTTTCAATTGGTTTCTTAAACAAGCTTACGCATGTGTTTTGTTTGTATTTCATAAAGGGGGAGAAAATTCGATTTTCATATTTCAATTGGTATTTGTATTTCCACTCCCTTGCTTTATGATAGAAAATAGTTATTTCATTTGATATCATATACTTAAAAAGAAAATACTCTCTATTGATATCAAGATGTTTACTTGAATGTTTTAAAATTTGGTATCGCAAAATTTTGTTTTAAAAGATAAATACAAAAGTTTTGATTTATTTTGCCTATATGCAAGGAGAGCTTAACATCTCTTCTACATATAGATTCATGTTGAGTGTATCTTGTATTGAGGAGCTTGACATCTCTTCTTTATGTGATACACGTGTGTAGGGGGAGCTTCACATCTCCTCTTATGCATTGCATAGTGTACGTTATGTGAATTAGGGCTTGTCATCCCTCCTTCATGTAATGTATCTATGTAGGGAAGCTTCACATCTTCCTCTTCATGAATGTATATCGCATATACCATTTGTTGATTGACCTATGTTTACTTTCAATTGGTATCAAGATGCTACTTTGACATATTTTCAATTGGTACCTTAATTGATTGTCACCCCTATTTGGTTTTGTTTTTTGTTTTAGACAAAAAGGGGGAGAACATTTTTTACTAACCCTTTTGTTGATTCATTGTTTCGAACAAAAAGGGGGAGAAAGTTTTGTTTTGATTGTTTACCCCTTTGTTGATGATTGACAAAAAGGGGGAGAACGATTTTGAGTTTGATATATGCATATTTATGTTTTGCATATATTAAGTTTAATTTAGTTTAATTTTAATTGGTATCTAGAGCATGTTTTGTTTTTGAACATTTCATTGGTATCTAGAGCCTTTTATTGTTTATGCATATCTATGCATTCATGTTTAAGAGCCTTCATTGCATATTCATTATGTTTATTTGTTTATGCATGAGTTAAGGGGGAGCTTCTTTGAAGCTTAAATTTAATCCATGCATATATAACTCCATGGGTTTTGTCATCATCAAAAAGGAGGAGATTGTTGGCCCGAAGGCCTACCACCCTAGTTTTGATGATGATTAACTCATGTAGTTATGTTTACTAATAATCTTGTGATTTTAGTTACAGATCATTTATCAAGATATTAGTTGGTGATTGCTTCAAAAAGAGGAGTTTGGAAGCCTTCACTTGGTGATTCCCGAGCCCGAGCGTCAAGATGATACATAGCCATGCTCGTTGGATCACGGTGTTTGGACCGAGTCGACTTGAAGATGAAGATCGTCAAAAAGACTTAGGTATCATAGAGTTTAGTGTGTTTAGATCCATGTGTAAAGCTTAGTATAGTTGATATGCTCAAGTGCACAATACACACATTTTATGGATTTTGGTTTTCATGAATAGTTTAGATCAAAACAAGTTTAAATGGTTTTTATGTATATTAGATGTGTTCAATATACATACATGCTTCATATCTTATACAAACTTATTTTGATATGTCTATTCATGAGTTTTAGGAAAAATCAAATTTCCTATGGAAAAATCCAAGTTTGATAAAATACAAGTTTTTCTTTTTGGTAAAAATGATAAAACATAAAAATGGTTTCATACGCTTGATATTTGAGTTGAAATCTTTATTACATGTTTATATATCAATGCAAAATGATAAAACTATTTTTGTGTATTTTTAGAAGAGTTAAAAGTATTTTTAAGAATATTTTAACATGTGTTTCTGACCCAGAACTGTGCTGACAGGCCATGCCGGTCGACCGGACGGTCGACCGACGTGCACAGACCTGTGCACGTCTGCTGGCACAGTGGGCCGGTCGGCCGGTCGGCCGACCGGATCAGAGAGCCTTGCTCTCTGTATCTGGGCGGTCAGCCGGTCGGCCGACCGGAGCAGAGAAGTCTGCTCTCTGTATCTGTGCGGTCAGCCGTGCGGTCGATCGGATGTCCCAACGGTCATATTTCTGACCGTTGGCGGTCGGCCGGCGGCCGACCGCAAGCCTGTCAGGCTGCCAGATCAGCCTAACAGCTAGTTTTCTGTTTGGCCTATATAAACCCCATTTCTTTGGGATTTTGGCTAAGATTTTCTAAGCTAATTTTTCCCCATTCTCTGTTTTAAAAAGAAGTTTTCAAAAGAGTTTAAGTGCCAAAAAGATCCATCTCATTTGTTTTAAGTGTTTTGTTATTTTCAAAGAAAATAGGTTTTTGGGAATTGGTTTCTTGTTCTTCATTTCTAAATCAATTTGGTATTTTCCCAAGAGATTTTCTTTGATCAAAACACTTTGTTTTTCCACACTTGAGCTTATCTTCTATCCTATTCTACTAGGATCTTGTTTTGTGGAAAAGAGAGATTGTTTGAGGTTGTGAAAACCTCCAAAGTTATAAACCCTCCTTATATTGTTGTATCCCTCTTTGGTGGAGGTTGATCGGAGTGGTATTGGTTTGTAACCCTCTTCGGTAGAGGTGTTGGTTGTTGTATTGGCTACGGGCCTACCCCTCGGTTGTGAGGCGGTGTTTGAGAGAGGAGTTCGGTACTCCCTTGTTGTAAAAAATCCTCCTCGGTGGAGGTTCCCTCGGTGGGAGTCCTCGGTGGACAAGATAGTGGATTAGAAATCCTTCTCGGTGAAGGCGGGGACGTAGAGCTAGGGGCTCGAACCTCGGAACATATCTTTGTGTTTGCGTTTGATCCATTGCCTCTTAACCCTCTCTCTCTTTATATTGTGCATAGCATCATTCATAGCATCATATCTATTTGCTTGTGTTTGAGCATTGATTCATATTGTCATATCTATTATATGCTTGTGTGTTTGTGTGCCTCACTTGTACTTAACCACAAGAGCTTCATATAGCACCTCAACCCATATCTAGGGGAATCAAGAGGAGTTAGTTCAGAGCCCTTCACGGGGAATTCGGCTACACTTGTGTGTTGTACTAAGTGTGTTGCTAATAGTTTTTAAGCTTCCGCATTTAGCGCATCTAGTTTCTAGATTAGCACTTACACCTATTCACCCCCCCTCTAGGTGTTTTCACATTTAATGCATCGGCATTAATATGATCATCACCAGAAGAACTAGCACTATCATCTAGTTGAGTTTCTGAATGTACCTCAAGAGAGTCATTCTCTTGGACCATGTAGCAATGTTGTTCGGATTCTCCTCCACTAGATTCCTCCTTCACATATTTCGTCATTTGTAGCGCAGGAGAGGTCAAAGTGTTCCACACTGCAAAAGCAGAATCACAATGAGAAACCATAGACAAATATTCTTTACTTAATGTGCTTCTAAGTGCCGTTAGGGCTTGTGCATTGGCCTCTATATGCTTGCTATTACCAAGATAAGATTTCTTGGTAGCGGCAAGGAAAACATGCAAGCCTAGGGTTTTAAGGTACATACTCATTCTAAGCTTCCACATATCGATGTTAGAAACATCAAATATGGGTGGTGCAAGATAATCCATGAGTGTGTGTAAACAAATAAGTGTGCAAATGTAAATACTAGATTAGCAGCCAAGATCTCACTCATAGGTGGTTAAACCTAATATCAGGAGCGTAGGCTCTGATACCAATTTAAAGATACACCTAGAGGGGGGGTGAATAGGTATAAGGCTAATCTAATGACAAATGATGTAGAATTAAAAATAAATTACAACACACTTAGTGTAATCAAAGAGTGTAGCCGAATTCCCAGTGAAAGGCTCTGGACTATCTCCTCTAAATTCCTCTAAATAAGAGTTGAGGTGCTATGTAAAACTCTCTTGGTTTAACACAAGTATGGCACACAATCAAACCCAAGCATATAAGTATGATATGAACAATATGAAATAATGCAAAGCACAATATAAAAGAGAGAGAGTTTAGAGATAGTGGATCAAACGCAAGCATCAAAATATGTTTCGAGGTTCGAGTCACTGTTCTACGTCCCCACCTTCACACAGAAGGATTTCCACTATATCGTCCATACTGGACTTCCCACACAGGGAACCTCCACTGAGGATTTGGGTAAATATAACTAGGAGTACACAACTCTTCTTTCCAACAAATACAACCTCTACACAAGGGCAAGGCACAACAACTATCACCTCTATACTTAGAGGGATGGGCACCTAGCCAAACAAGATCAACCTCACTCTAGAGGGATAAGGCACTAAGCCAAACAACAACAATCAACTCTATACTTAGAGGGATATCAACACAACCAAACTCCTCCACAATCACCTCTCACTAGAGGGATATCAACACAACCTCCACAATCACCTCTCACTAGAGGGATAACACAAAAATAAGAAGGTTTACAACTCTTGGTGGTATCAACAACCACAAACCAATTTTTCTCATAAAACAAGATCCTAATAGATAGGATAGATAGATAGCTCAAGTGTGAGAAAATAAAGAGTTTGGAAAATAATTCACAAAGAAAAACTCTTTGAAAAACTTCTAAAATAGGTATAGAAATGAAAATCAAAAACCAATCCCAAAAAACTTCCATTTTTCTTTGAATTTTCCAACCCTTTTTAAAATAATAAAAAGATCAAATCTTTAAGCCAAAACTCTTTAAAAACTTGCTATTAAACACTTGTAAAGGTGGAAAAAATTACTCTCTAAAAACTTGTTGAAAACAACTCAAGAGAAGGCATATTTATAGCCTCTCCAAATCTGCCCATTGGCAGTCTGGCAAAGGGCAAAATTGCCCGCCCGGTCGACTGGCCAACGGTTATTTTTCTGACCGTTGTGCCTCCGGTCGACCGGCCTTAGTCAACAGTCGACCGCCCGGTCGACCGGCCCCTACTCGAGAGTGGGGTGCTCTAAGTCGGTCGACCGCGCGGTCGACCGGCCAAGGGGGCTGGCCTTTATGCACGTCCCGTGCACATCGGTCGACCGTGCCGGTCGACCAACCACTGGTCCGGTCAACCGGCTGGTCGACCGCTAATGTGTCTGGCTGGGATTTATAGGATAGAAAAACTTATCTTTTTAATTTCAAATAAATCCTATAAAATCACATAAATTCCACAAAAATAAATTCTTGTAAGATCTTTGAAATACAAATATGTGTGACAAAAATTTAACACATATTATAAACAATTTGAACCATTTTTTTGATATAGAAATTTGGCTTAAATACAAAATCGGTATTTTTCAAAAACCAAACTTTGAATTGGAAATCCGATTTTTCCAAAACACATGTAAATCCAAAAACATGATATTGAAACAACTTTGAAGCATATTGTATATGGATAGAATCCAATATACATATAAAGATTTATATCTATATTTTTGACATGAATCCAATATCTGTTAAACCGAAAACCGAAACCAAATAAACTTCAAACTTGTGTGTATGTGAACTTGAGCATATTAACACTATCTAATATTTACAATGATCTAACTTACTAAACACAAATCGAGGTCTTCTTGTCTCCAAGCTGACTCGATCCAAACGCGATCCACCGAGCTTGACTCCAACCGAGTACTAGATGCGATCTTGACGCTCGAGCTCTTGAATCTATATGTGAAAGCTTCAAAACATCTTTGTTGAAGCTAATCACCTACTAATATCTTGATCAAGTATCTAAAACTAAATATCACAAGATTATTAGTAAATTATAACTACATGAGTTAATCATCATCAAAACTAGAGTGATAGGCCTCTGGGCCAACAGTTTGCACATTATACAAAAGATTATTTTAAGCTCAAAGAAAAAGAAAATATAAGGAGGAAATCTTAGGATGAGAAATCCTCGGTTGTTAGTGTTACAGAAAAAGCCTCCACATCACATGAGATTCTTTCAGTTACTGTCCTTGATGCCCGTTCACGAGATTAGTGGGTTTTTGATTCAGGTTGTTCTTATCACATATGTTCCCACAGTGACTGGTTTGTGACCTACTAGCCAATTGATAGTGGTAATGTCTTAATAGAAAATAACATGCCCTGCAAGACAATTGGTACTGGGTCAATTAAGATTAGGATGCATGACAGTATTGTTAAAACGTTGAGTAATGTTCGATATGCGCCAAATTTGAAGAAAAATTTAATTTCTTTGGACACCCTTGACTCCAACGGTTATAAGTTTTCAGCTGAAGGCGGAGTTTTGAGAGTTAGCAAAGCCTCTCTTGTTGTGATGAAAGGAAAGAAGGTGAATACTCTTTATATCCTTCAAGGTAGCACGGTGATAGGTGATGCCGTTGTGTCAATGTTAGAAGACCCAGACTTAGATACCACTCGTTTGTGGTATATGCGGTTAGGGTATATGAGTGAGAAAAGACTACATGTATTGAGTAAGCAAGGTTTGCTTTGTGGCTAGAAAACAAGAAAGCTTGACTTTTGTGAACATTGTGTTTTTAGCAAGCAGCACAGAGTTTCTTTTGGTACAGGTGTTCACAGGACTAAAGACACCTTAAACTACATCCATTCAGATGTTCATTCAGATTTTGGGGGTCCCTCTCATGTTCCATCAAAAGGTGGAGCTAGTTATCTTCTGACTTTATGATGATTATTCCAGAAAAGTTTAGGTGTATCTTCTCAAACATAAGAGCGATGTGTTTGCTACCTTCAAGCAGTGAAAGGTTATGATTGAAAAGCAAACAGGAAAGAAGGTAAAGCGTCTCAGGACCGACAATAGAATAGAGTTCTATTCCATGGAGTTTGATCAATTCTGTAAAAATGAAGGAATTGTGCGGCATCGTACAGTTCGGTACACACCACAACAAAATGAAGTTGCAGAAAGGATGAACATGACACTGTTGGAGAGAGCTCGGTGTATGCTCTCTAATGCTAGTTTGTCAAAATGCTTTGGCCCGAGGCAGTAAATACAACTTGCTATCTGGTAAATCGGTCTCCCTCTACAGCTATTGATTTTAAGACTCCTGAAGAGGTATGGTCTGGTACCCCTACTAATTACTCTCATTTATAAATATTTGGTTGCCCTGCTTATTTTCATGTAAATGATGGTAATTTTGAACCTAGGACAAAGAAAGCTATATTTCTTGGTTATGCTACTGGTGTGAAGGGATACAGGTTGTGGTATCCTGATCCTAAGTCACCTAAATTTGTTATTAGTAGGGATATTACTTTTGACGAAAATTACATGCTTCAACCGAGAAAGGAGTCTGTTGTTAATATTACAGGTTCAGGAAAGGAAGCAAGCAAGCATGTGGAGTTTGAGAGCAAAGTTACAGAAGGAGTGCAGGAGAGCACAAGCGTTGAATCAATCGATGATGCTCAAGGTTCAATTTCGAGTGATGATACACTATAAGAGCAACAGTTCAGTATTGCCACCGGAAGAATAAGAAGGCAGATCCGTCCATCTAAGAGATACGCCTATGCAGATATGGTCGTTTATGCTCTAAGTATGGCAGAATCTATTGAGATTCCAGAGCCTTCCACCTACAATGAGGCTATCAGTTCTAATGGAACTGTAGATAATCTAGCAGATATGATGACAAAGCCTGTACCTCCGCGCAAGTTCGAGTACCATCTCAAATTTCTTGGTGTTCAAAGTGGTAAAGGTTGAGCCCATCGAGGTTAGAGAAGACGGCAAGAATCCAAAGGACGCTTGATACAGTTCAAGTTAAGGTGGAGAGATTTGTTATTCATTCAAGATAAGGTGGAGATTTGTTGATATGCTTTTAATGAATATACCAAGCCATCTTCTCAAAATCAATTAGCCACCCTATGAAATCTCTAGCCACCCTAAAAGTCATCAATAGCCACCCTATGAAATTTCTAGTCACCCTAAAAGTCATCAATAGTCACCCTAGGAAGATCATAACCACCCTATGAAGATCTTAGCCACCCTAATGAAATCAATTGGGCCGCCCTATGATTTTGATGTATGTGTGAGGTGAAGTGATGAAGGGGTTTAGAAGTTTTGCATATAAATAGGTATCACATTGTATGAGATTTCAAGGTAAGGAAGTAAGAAGAGAGAGTTGTTAAATATTGTATTATCCTCTCCTTTCTCTTGCCATTTATCTTCTTTTTTTAAGCTCTAGTGAGTTGGGTTTCATTGGGCTTGGGTGAGTGAGATTAGAGATATAATCTCTTGTATTCTCCCCTTTTGATTAGTGGATTCCTCTTTCTGTCCTTCTCCCGTGGACTAGGTCACATTGACCGAGCCATGTTAAATCCTTGGCGTGTTGTCCTCTTTAATTCTATTATCTTATTATTGCTATCTGTTTAATCTCTCTTTATGCTTATCATCTCTTGCATTAGAAGCCCACTGTTTCAACAATGGATAGTAGGGATGCTAAGCTCAGGAGAGGTTTAGGTGCCTGCATTTTACTTGTGAGATTGAAGTTTGAGGACATATTGGTTAGACTCTGATTGCTTTATACATGCATGAACTTGTCATGGAATATGGAATATCACAAAGTCTAAGAAGACTTGAGGAATTCTTTGTTAATGGACAGAAGCAATCCAAATCTATAGTCTTTTATACTGTATTGATTTGTTAATGGACAGAAGCAATCTAAGTCTATAGAGTCTTTTATACTGTATAGATTTTTACATGCAGACTTTGATTCATGTTGCATTTTCTAATTACAGATAGATGGTAGGCTTTTTATTGGTCTTGATGGATTCATTTCATCAGTGACAGAGAGAATGCAGAAGAAGGGGCCCATTATATTTGTTTGTTCAGTTAGCTGAACTGAACCTAGTATCCATGCATTATGTTGATTTCTATGGTACCATAGAAAACAGTATATATGTCATTTGATACAGTTCAGGTTGTAAAATTTGAATGTGATGATTGATGAACAAATTCTGTCTGTTTGTTTTCCATTTAAATTAGATGTGATCCATGTACATAACCTGGGATTTTTGTTCTTTAGTGAAATTTAGATTGATGGATGTATGTTCATAGCCTGGCTGTTCTCTCTGTATGAGATTGTTGATGAACATAGCCTGATGCTGCTACTTCCAGAAGGCATGCCTCTCTCTTTACGGGCAAATCAAAGTGAAGAATTCATTTACTTATACATGAAAGTTGAATTCTTGAAGCCAGAGAGTGAAACAAACCAAGTATGTGGTACTAACTTGTGAAAAACACAAGGGATATATACCATGAGATTCCCTTAGTTTTTGCAGGGGACTTCTATAACTTCTCCTGCCAAAAAATTAACCTAAAGCCATGATGAAGAATTATTGCAGTCAAAAAAAGAAAAAAAAGAAAAAAAAAAAAAAGAAGAGAGAAGAAACGAAACATTTTTCAATGATACAAAGAACATCCTCACGCTATCCTCACCCCTAACATCCTCTTACTAAAAAAAACAGTTAAGAGGAAGAAGAAAAATCACAAAAAAGCAATTAGGAGGGGAAAAAAAATAAGAATGAAAAAAAATAAAATTCACAAAGAATACAACAATAAATGAATTAATGATGATGTTCTTCCTACTTAGATAAATAATAAACATCATTTGTTCATATTTAGATCAAATTTCACCAGTGAAGGCCCCTGCCATTGAGGGGGGTGGTTCTGGGCTAGTGGCACAGTGGTTTTCAGCTGACGATCTCCTTGTCGACGCGCAGAGGGTTGGCTTCAGACGCCGGAGTGGCCATCTTCTTCAGGTTTTGCTGGTGGGAGACATGCCTCAACCTCTCTATCTCTTTCTTTAGTGCCTCTTGATGAGCTGCATTCAGATAAAATCAGAGTATGATAATAACAGCGAAGAAGATGAATAACTTTTATGAATTTTTGTGGATCTCATTGATTGTCAGTTACCCATTTTATAAATTAGTTAAGATAACTTATCAGTATAAATATCAGTATCGACTTTTTAACACTGTCGCAGTATAACCATAAGACAATATCAGTGTCGACATTAAATTTTATTTCGCACTCTAGGTTAATTATAGAAAATATAAAAAGTTCTTCACCAGTCCCTTCAAATATCAAGCATTAATAAGAAAATAAGAACAGGTAAATTGTGAAAGAATCACCTTTACTATAAAGATTTTTTGCAGCTACATTATTAGATTTTGTAAATAATTATTTTGTTCTTTTGAACTCTATACATAAAATGTCTAACTAACATTTGTTCAACCTATAACATCTTTGTAATAATAACATTTCTTTAGTAATAATTTTCTTGAGTTAATAGTTATGAGGTTATCTGCAAAAAAACTAATAGAACAGTGATTATTTGTAAAATCTAGTAGAATTAAAATGCCATTGTAGGATGATTAGCTGCAAAAAAAATCATTTATAGTACAGTGGAATTTTCTGCAATTTGCCTTGTAATAAAAATTTAATGAATATTAGAGAGTGGGACAGCAGTCCTGATTCAGTGAGAAAGCCGAGGATTAGATTACCAGTGTTCTTAAGTTCTAAACTTATAAAATTAAAATAAGAAAAAATAAGGAAAAAAAATAGAGTTGGCCCACTTGCAACAGTACATGTGTGTGCATGACAGTCGAAACAAATATCATCAACAAATAACAACTAGTGAAAAAAAAAAGTTTAATCCCCAATGCACTCCCTTCATATAAATACTGGAGCAGATGCACTCCCGAAACTCTTTTATGAGCACATACATCTCTGCTTTCATTTTTTTTAAATTCAAATTGGGTTAATTTCATTTTTTTTTAATTCCCTAAATACCCTTTAGCAATATTACTCTTTTATGTTAATTGTTTCCCTCTCTCCATATGAAATTAATTCAAATTGAATTAAAAAAAAATATGAAAGTAAGGAATCTGTCTACTAATAAAAGAGTTTGATCCATAATGCAGGAGGTATATGTGTAATTAACCCAGAATATATTATCAATCAGTCCCTCCCATAGATCTAGCTTTGTCTCCATCCAAAAAAGATCAAAACAAATATCCACCAAAAAGGAAAAATATTGGAGAAATTAATATCTCACAATTAAGATTCTTAATTATTAATTAACAACTCAACTCACCATCCTTGAAGATCTTATCTTGTGCAAGCGCAGCAATCCTCTGCTTGAGATGGCTGTTCCCCACTGTCAGAACCGAGCGCTGGTGATCCAAGAACGCGACTCTCGGTGACAATGCCGACACCTCCGTCTACAAATTTAATTTTCACAAACCAAAATAAATAAATAAAAATTACAAGACGATCGATAGGAGAATAAGAGAAGCAAACTATAGTTCCAATGATTACCTGCAAAGTTGTGACACTGCGCTCGAGCTCGGAGATGTACTGCAGCTTCCTCACTCGAGATCTCTGCGCTGACTGCCTGTTCGCCAAAATTCTGCAACGCACAGAATCGGCGAAGTGTTATTGAAAATTTTGATAATATAGTGTCATTGAAAATTTAGATACTAATATATAGCGTTACCGCAAAAGATTAGTTATTCACCTCTTGACCCTCTTCAGGTCGACGATTGATTCTGATCCATTACCGTTGCTACTGGCCTGCGCCGCCGCCGCCGCCGCCGCCGCCGCCGCCGGACACTCGCTCTGGGCTTCAGAATCGTTAACAATCTGCTGCTCCCCCGCCGCGATTTTCTCCTCGTTGATGCTGTTGTGATCTGATGGCGACGACGTGTTGGATGACGAGACTGCGGCGGACGCCACTGCATTGGGCGGCACGTCATCGGAGAACATGTACATTAGCTGGTCATCGTCGAGCCGGTCGAACTCACCGCCCATCGGGGCTTCGAGGAAGGCCACGGAGTCGCTGACCGACCGGCGGTGCGACCCCCGGCGGGCAGACGAGAAGTCGAGGAACTCGTCGACCCACGAGGGTTGCTGGTTGCCGGTGGCGGTGCCGCCACCGAATGGGTCCATGGAGGGGACCTTGTGGTGGCCGAGGCTGGGCCAGTTTGGGGGAATGTGGGGCACCTTGGGTGGCAACTGAGCCATAACAATAACAAGAAGGAAGTCTGTAGCAACACAAACACAAAATTGAGCAATGCAATACAATGCATGTAACACTCACACACTCACATTCGGATTAAGAGAGAAAAGAGGTCACATGCCAGCTACCAACAGCTGGTTGTTAGGGGAGTTGGAGGGGGTGAATTCAGAATTTAAGTTCCTATTCCGATAAAATACATTTTACTGCAGGAAATATGCATAGCAAAGTCTATGGAATCGTTGTTGTTGTGCATGGGATGATGATATGAATACATTGTAATTGTTGATGGATGTATAGTGGCCCCCATGTGCCTTTTCTTGCTTTGTGCATAAAACATGGCTCTCTCACATGCACCTAGCTCCTCTCCTATGTTATGATCCCATTCTATTGATTCCTTCTCTTTAGAATATAAATGTCAAGCACAGTGTGATATATTCCATCTTCCTGTTCTAGTCTCTCCCTGTTTCCAGGCAGGTTCTTCAAGCTAATTTTTAAGAATGATGCAGATCTGCTGGAATTGCTTTTGGTTTAAAATCTTGATATCTTTATTAGCTAATGGTTTTTAGTATCAATATCGTCAAGACCGGTCATGACAATAATATACAATATAATATTTGAAATCATGGTTCTTAGTTTGTTCTAATTAAGGAGTTGAGACTTGAAGAGTTCAGGCTCTTTTTCATACAAATGGTAGATTCTCACCAAAAGGACAGAAGCATGTTACAATCAGAAAAGGATATATGTAGCTGGTCACCAACCATTGAGAGCCAATCTCACTTGCAGCAACAATACCAATAATACACTTCACATTAAACCTCATGTGCATCTTGATCAATGCCCTTAACTACGCTATAAAAAAAAAATACATCCCATGGCTTTGCTTCCTCTCTTGATGCCCACAGCTACTTCTTTACAGTCAAGTTCAATTATGTTGCATGCTGACAGTGACATCAAATATCGTGCTCTCGATTTCTGCTTGGCTCTGGAGTGGAGTTTGAATAATTGTTCAGTTTTACGTACTATATAGTTTGCAAACCTGTAACTTGAACTTAAAAATAATTATGTGTCTACGGAACTCCAAATCCAAAAATGTCAGAAGTTTCTTACACTGAAAGACTAGTTTCTGTTTGCCAATGATTATAGATTTCCTCTGGATTAGCACTGAAACATGCGGCTAACTCTAAGCTGAAAAACCTTAAAAATAAAAATTAAAAAAATGGTGGAATACAGCATCAAATTCCTTGTAAGTCACCCCTCTTATTGAAATAATTCAATCAAAAAAAATTTCTTAACCCCCCAACCGTACAAAGTTAGGGATGTGAAGGATAAATTCCTGTTTGTTGAGAGAGAGAGAGAGAGAGAGAGAGAGAGAGAGAGAGAGAGAGAGCATGCATGCGGGGTGATTGAGAGAGAGAGAGAGAGAGAGAGAGAGAGAGAGAGAGCATGCATGTGGGGTGATTGAGAGAGAGAGAGACATGTGAATAGTGTGTGTGTGTGGTGTGGAGGGGGTGTGTGTGTGTGTGTGTATGGGGGGGGGGGGGGGGGGGGGGGGGGGGGGGGGCAATACACGAGGCTGCCCACTTGTGTTCATGTGTAGTGTAATGTAGTGTGTATTGTGGCACTCTCTCTCTCTCTCTCTCAACTCTGCATTCAATTTCTTGCCTCTCCTCTGCTCGACCTCTTTCTAAATTTAAAGTTTATTCTATAAATATCACAGTGAGCACCAACCAACATGAATGACATGAACCCTCGTCTCATAATAATACTTTTCAGATAATGAGGCACATGAATCTGAAAAGGGCGAGTCGTGACGGCTGTTTGTTTGCACTGAAGTTACTCAGTAAATCGCGGACAACAATTTTCACACTTCTAGTTTCATAGTCTTGTGATCTTATCCTGCCTCTGTGTGATTCTGATTCACCTTCATCCAAATGATACTTATCATTAGTACAGGAGGTTTGAGTTGCCAATTCTGCTCACACCATGCACACACTGAGTTACAATTTCATTCATCAAAACAAAATCATGAATTTGAAGCAGAAGTTGCCAGATCAGTGATAGAAGAGTGAAACCAGATTCTAGGAGGTTTCAGATTCAAGATCGGGCTATAATATTTCGGAGGAGAAGCAAAATTGATCATCTTCGACTTGATTCAGCTATGATCATATCAGTACACAAAAATTATAGATCAAATCATGATATCAAACAGGCCATAAACATTATCGGTACAATGCACTATAACTAGTTCAGACTCGCAGTTCCAGACCTAACTTGTGTGGGTGGAAACAGATGAAATGTACCAAGTCCACTGCCAAAGTCTGCAACTAGACCACCACCTCCTACAAATAGACTCAATCCAATCCAATGACAGCTTGCAGGCAAGCAAGGAGCAAATGCAATTATTCTTCACACTCAGTGGTCCGTTTGGGGATCTCCACATGCAAAGATCTGGCCAACCATGAGCTACAGCTGTTGCCACATACCCACTCAATCTGAAAACAAGAATACTTTTCATACCTCCACCATTTAAAATGTATAGGGTACCCTTATCTTAAAGACCGTCCTAAAAAGGCATCATTGTGACTTTGGGGGCTTTTTATGTGAATCTAAGGGGAAAAGAAGAGAACAGCTCTGGGATCCTCATAAACAAAGCTCTTCTACATGTGACTTCTTCATTTTTTTAAAAAGAAGAGTATGAGTTTGGTTATTAGAATAGAATATTTAAAAGTTGGAGACATCTCCTGTATTCAAAATCAAGACAGGGATATCCTCTTGTCATAGATCTAATCCCTAGGTCTGATCACTTGTGTATTATGTAATGTGGTGCAATTATTGTGCTTGTGATTTTGGATATCTAATTAGTTACTGGGAAAGGTTACTAGTAAGCTGTGATAATAAGAGTTCATATATTTCTATTAAAATACACAGTTGGCCGATGATTCGAGCCATTCATTGCAATCAAGACATCTTAAAACCCACATATATCGAAAATCACATGGAATGGAAATTCATGTCCTACAAATAAGAAAAACCAGCTTTTACGACTATTACAGATCATTCATTTTTAGATCATAAATACATATGCTAGAAATTTCTGTATGGTTTTGATCCACATGGGTTTTAAGGTGTGTTGATCGCAATAAACGGTTCTGATCAGTTGTGGTCCACTGTGTATTTAACAAGTAGGTGTAAATTCTTATGTTACAAATATAAGATAACATTCCACCTAGTTATCACTAATAAACAGAGAAAAAGTTGCCTTAATCAAGTGAGCTCAATCAAATAATCATAATCAACCAATCCAAAGTTGCCCGAATCAAGTTTAGCCAGATGCAGTAAACTATCATAATCAAACAAATTACTAAGAATAGGCTTACTCTAAGAATTTGCCGCACTTTATTGCTTCATTTTCAGAATTTGGGACAGCCTGCAGCTACACAAACAAGCAATCAGATGAGTTTTCAGGTGCACTCAAGGCTTAATTCTCCCTGAACAAAGCTTCAGCCAAAACATAAAAAGAAGTTATTGACAATAGAAGAAAGCACGGCAAATAAATTGATACCTGGAGCTTAATAATGCACTGAATAAATATTACAAGAAACCAGAGTCTTCAGATAAGTAAATAAGAGACATAAAAACACTCTGGACAAACTTTCTACTGATATTTTCCAATCAATTCCTTTCTTAAGAAGCCACAGCCTTCATTAGGAGGACAGTGATGGATGGAAATAATGAAAATTAGAAATCAAAGGCTCCCCATTGTTCTGAAATCAGCGAACCCTCATCATATTCATACCAGAAAACTACTGAGTTAATAATTTTCATCACCAATGTGTTGCCATCTACTTGTTTCATATAATCGGCCTAATTTCAGTTTTTTCCCCTTTATTACTGTAGTTCAAAAAGCTGCTATCATGACCATTACTAAGCTTATCAACTTTTTGAATCCTTCCTGTTTCCTAATTAAATCAGTATCACTTTTCAATATAATATTGTTGATCCTCTTCTCACAATCTCAACCACATAACTGCAAATATATTCAAGCATGACCATCTTTCCTGGCCATGGCCTCTCTTCAAATCTTCTTAACATACCCATACAATCAGTTGTTGACCCACTTTATGTTGTATGTGATGCTTTAAGATCTACATGGTTTAAGATCTTTCCTTAATATGTGACTAGTATACATCCCCAAAAGCACCTCTTCACTTCATCATCATGTCTTAAAGTTGTGCATTTCTCTAAAATAACAACAATGGTATTAGGATATCTAACGGTTTTCTCGTTCTTTAAAATTCAAATTGTTATTATTTTCACTTGAGTTGTCCACAAAGGATACAATATTCTAGCTTTATTTATATAGTTATCCTTAACCTAAACTGTTTTTCACAATAAACTCTGCAAACAACATAGTGAACGTACAATCATGGGTCATTAACATCGCCTGGAAATTCAACAATAATAAGAGTAAAAATATACAGTATACTGTGAAATTTATGCATCAGCCAAGGTTGATGGTACACAACAACTTGTCTTACCCCAACCACTTATTTTCTACCATGGCAAGGTGTACATAGAAGAGGGTATGCTAATTTCAAGTACAAGGAGTACCTGATGATGCTCGTTTACTACATTCTTATCTTCTGGCATAAAACCAATGTTCTAAATATTAGCTGACATTTCAAAATTTCAGCCGAAATGTCGAGAAATTTATGTATCGACACGAAATCGGCTACCCCATTTCAAATTTTGAAATGGAGTTAATGTCGCCAAAATTTCGGCCGATTTTGAGGTTCCAAAAATCGGCCGAAATTGACATTTAATTTTGTTTTATTTTTTTTCTTTGGATTTGAACCTATTAACCCAACCCGACCCTATTTTATAAGAGAAGAAAAGGAATTAGGGCTTGTTTGCAACTTTAATTTCATCAAAGCGAAGAGAGAGAAACGAGCACGTTAGGGAGAGATACGAGCTCGACTGATCTCCGACGAAGCCTCTACGACCTTCATTGAGTCTACACGAGCCCGACGACCTTCAGCGAGTTTCAACTGACCTCCTCTATGACCCCGACGAGGATCCAGGAAGCGCTGCCAAGCCCCGACAGCACCGCCGCCAGCCCTGAGAGGTCCCGCCGAGCTCCGCCGAGCCCCAATGAGAACCCAAGAGATGAGCACCCAGGAAGTCTTGCCAAGCTCCGGCAAGCCCGTCATCTCTCCTCTTTCATTGTAGATTCCGCTTCGGCGAGTTCTTAGATCCAGCAACTTCTCACAAGTCTCAAAGATGAGTTCCCTTCCTCGTTTCTTCTACTTAAAACTACTCGCTCGTTCCTAATTTGATTCACATCGTTAAATTTTAGGGTAATTAATTCAAATTAGGGCATCATTAACTGATTCTTGCTTGTAAATAAATGCTTAACTGCAATCTATGAGGCTTTTACATTTTGTTGATGTTAATGTTAGTAGTTAGTCATCATGAAGCTTTTTGAGATATTTTTGAATTTTATTTGGAAGCTATGTTTATTGAATGTGATCAGATAAAATTATAGTTAGTATAACTTATTAATTATACATATAGAGATATCATATATGTGATGTTTACATGGTTCAAAGACTCGGCCGAGTCGGAGACGAGTCGGCCGAGTCGTATCCGTCTCAGCCCATTCTGAGACGAGTCCGAGTCACGAGTCGGTCGACTCAACTCAGAGGAGACTGACTAGGCCGAGAATCGGAATTGACTCGGTCGATTCGGCATTATGATAATTTTGTGCCTCATTGTAATTCAATGTGGAAATAACTACATTAGCATGTATTTATGAATGTAGTTTGTTCAATTTACTAATTGTGCATATATTTTTATATGCTTCTACCGACGACGCGTGTATTTATACTTTCGCTTTATGTTTAGTGTACTAGGTGATATATTTTGGACATGTGATACATGAATATGGATGTCTACATTTTTTTAAGATTTATCCATGATTTTTTCAGAATTTTTTAGCTTTCTATGTAGCATTTTGCGCGTATCGCCCGATACCGATCCGAGTCACCGAGACCGATCCGTCTCAGTGCCTGCCGAGTCGGCGGCCGAGACTGCGACTGTGAACCATGGATGTTTAGGACATTTATGACATCTAGGAGACTAGAACATACTATATGATATAATATATATATATATATATATATATATATATATATATATATATATATATATATATATATATAAGAGAGAGAGAGAGAGAGACTTGTGTCCTTCCAAAAGGAATTGAGGCCGAATAAGGCACACTCAAATATCAACATCTGACATTCGAATACAAGATCTACTCCGTTGAAGTTGATCTATATTATTTCCAGTATCTATGAATCAAAAATCAAGTGTTTGAATACTTTTTGCCTATGCATCAAATAGGGGAAAAACGAACAGCGTAAATAGTGAGTTGGTTAGTTTAACAGTGTAAAACATTTGAAACCTAACAAAAATGGTTTGTATGAGTTTTTAAATGTTTAGATCATAATCAAATGGCCGGATCGAGAATTTGTATGTCTAAAAACATAGATCTAACCAACTCACTACTTTCGGCCGTCCATTTTGCGCCGCTTGATGGATGGGCAAAAAGTATTCAAAATACTTTTTTTGGTTTATAAATACTTGAAATAATATAGATCAGCTTCAACGGAATGGATCTTGTATTCGAATGTCGGAGGATTGTATTTGAGTTAGAAGAATTTGGGCTCAAGTTCTTTTGGAAGGACACAAGTCTATCTCTATATATATAACCTCTGAAATTGAGCAAATTTCTCTGAAATTTTTCTAATATCCACAATCCGACTTAACATTTTGCCTTCTGACATTAGGCCGACATTTGACATTTAGAACATTGCATAAAACATAGTAAACATTTTGACATTAATAAGGAGGAACAAAATAGGAATGCTTACTAAGAGAATACATGCACGGAAAAATATTCAAAAGATATGTCATGAACTTCGTGACTGCCATTTATGCATCAATCATCACTGTACAAATGGAGAATACTTACTTCTGATGAAACTCATGTCTGAATTTATACTTCGAGGAAAAAAAATCATTCAGACATCCACAATAGAAGTGTCCACTTTATGAGCAATTAGAGGTCACTAAAAAATAGATCCACAAAATATGCTAATATTGGAGATATTATTAACCAGAAGGAAAACAGAGTTGTAACATGTCATATTTATACTTGCAACACTTCTAGAAACGTTACCTTCAAATTGATAAAAGTATACACTATGAAGAAACAAACTAATCAAGGAGAAATAGTGTAATATGATAGCATACAGCTTTCTGTATCACCGTTAACAAAAAGAGTGATTCACAGAAGGCCAGAAGTCAGGCCAGATGCATTTTGAGCCTGTGCTAACACACAAGAAATGTGTTTTGTAGCACAGAATACCATCAAGAAAGCCCGAATATTTTTGTTTTAACAATATCTAGCATTTGAAGGGAATGAAATGTCCCGATGCAACGCCAATAGCACGACACCAAAATCAACATACAACCACATTTAGCAAGAGGCCAGGGAAAAGGGAAGGTCACCTGTTCCAATTTGAATAAATGCGAGAATATGCACATGATTATTCCTCGAGTCCATTTCCTTCTCATTGATGTGCAGACTTACTCTTTTTCCTTGCTATCAAGTAAAATCTCTTGTCGGCATCGCAGTGGCAATAAAAGACAATGTCCTAAGAGTGCTCTGTATCAGACTACAACTTCAGACCAAAGTTGCACCATATTCCTTACAAGATGTGTTTCAGAAACTTCAATATATAGTTAGTTTCCTTTATAATAGAAAAAGAGAGTGCACAATTTGGATTTGTTTCGTATCTACCCTGTCATAAGTGGAACTATAAAATGGAATATGACATAGTTATAAGAAAGTTCTGTAATTATGAATTTGAAGATCGCATATACTCATATTAACAAAAAGGAAATCACCATAAGTACATTGTTGAAGGAAAGAACAGCATTTAAACATTTTATATTTGATCTCTCTCTCTCTCTCTCTCTCTCTCATGCTAATTTAGGTGAGTTGATCAAAATGAACATCTTGCATAGGATGGCCTGCCATAGAGTTCTCACCATGCTTAGTTTGAGAACTGCCCTCATAGTCTCTCTCTCTCTCTCTCTCTCTCTGTGTGTGTGTGTGTGTGTGTGTTGTGTTTCGAGAAATTTTAAATTAAAAAAAATGCACCTTGCGCTTCATTGCACTCAAAGGTGAGCAATTTGGTGTGTTTTCACTTTAGAGCATTTGGTCAACTAAGTAACCATGACTGGTTATGTGAAATAAATTTTAAAAAAAATGCAAAAAACAACCACACTAGCGAAGCAACCGAGGTATGTTTCAAATCAAAATCTATGATGCGGACATCCAAAGAGCTTCACTGTTTGAGTTGTTTCAGTCGATTGGAGTCTGTATTTTTATTTAATTGAGTCGTTATTTTCTTTATTTTAACTTTGTATTTCTCCTTTTTAGTCCCACATCGACTACGTGGAGAAAGTCTTCAATTCTGTAAGCCTATATTAAGGCATGATTCCAATAAAATTGTAATGAAGTTTACTTAATGAAAATTTGAGCGTTTCAAAAATGAAATCTCTTTTGCAAGTTCGAGTGTGAAACCCGATCTTTCCGGATTTGAGTGTGAAGCCAATATCCAAATCTTAGTTATCTTTTATCTCTTTATCTCTAAAATCCCAATTAGTTACAAAGTAAATTTCCCCTACCCAAAAGAGTGCCGCCCTCCAACCCTCTATCTCCCTTCTCTCTTCTGTTCCTTGCAAATAGATCCACCAGAGAAAAGAAAAAAAAAAAAGAGAGAAATAAATACAAAGCCATAGCTTTAAAGTTCAGCAGCCAATCAAGAGGGAGGAATCAAAACAATTACAGAGCCAGCCCTCTTTGTTATTCCCACCCGTAGTCCCCACCTTCCCTCTTCCCTCTTTCCTCTCTATTTTTTTTTTCTGCAAGCAGCAAACTCAACAAAAAAAAACCACCTCTTCCTCCATCACACACACAGGCTCCTTCACCCATCAAACGAAATCAGAAAACCCCCATTGTTCCTTTCACCCACAAAAATCAAAACAGCACTTTACCCACGCCTCCTTCCCTATAGATCACCATCTCCTACCTCCACCCTCCATATGCGCGAGCAGCTGAAGCCGAGCCAGGCCTATTTGGACCCTCTTCATCTCCTTAGATGCGACTCCAGTCTGTAAGCAGAGCATTCCCCAGATTGCACGCGAGTAGCCTCCATCATCTGATCGCACCTGCTTGCAACAACAAAACAGAGAATCAGAACATCAATTCTATTGAAGAACATATACCCGAGAACATGGCTTCTCGCGCCCACTCTCTCCTGCATGCGCCAGCAACTCCCCATCACTAGGCCAAGGGCTTCATCCACCAAAGGTTGCCGCAATGATCTTTTGCTTGGGTTCCCTCTGAAAATTCAGCAGCAAAGGGATTATTCCCCTCCCCTATCTCCATCATTCTGCAAGCAACAGAGAAGACTATCAAGCCACAATCAAATCTGAAGGGAAGGCATCAACACGAAACAGTAATTCAACAACAATTGCAACAACGGGAACCCGAGAACATGGCTTCTCGGTAGGTAATTTTTTTTCAACATTCAGATTATTAGTTGGACTACACCATAAATTTGTTCTCTAAATTATTATCAGATTTCCTGTTGTCCACTATAAATGTGAGTGTGTGATTCTGAGTAATTCTTATCATTTATTAATCTTGACATTGAAAACGGGACTGAACAAATTAACTGATTATTGTATCTGATTTCTTCGAGACTTGATTATCTAAACCTACGCATGCAAACGAGTTGTTAAAATCCATCGTGTCGCATTACTAGTTTAAAGAAATTTTCTACCGAAGATCATATTTTGGTGAAACGTTGCTAATTCATGTTTATCACTGATACACCACACCATAGGGTCCCCCGTTTCACATCAGTTTGGTATCAGAGCATGATTTAGGTAGGAAAATTTGCATTAGCATATAGTTAGAGATCTCATTTGTTTTTGCATTAAAAAAAAAAAAAAATTTGCATCCAGTAACTCTCATCCTACCCCTATGAATTCCAGCTTGCCACAGCACTTGCCGCCATAAGTGCTCAACTGGATAACCTGATCCAAGCCACGGAGTCTTCTAATCAAACCCTAGATAGGATCATCACTAAAGTTGAGAAGAAGTCTGATAACACCACGTCCGTGATAAAAGAGTCTAGCGACAGAGACTACTCCAAGCTTAGCCTCACGATTAAGTGTTACAAGTGTCAAGGCTATGGGCATGTTGCTGCCAACTGCCCAACTCCAATCAAAGTCGCTCATGTTAGGGAACCACCTTTAACAAATTCCGAGCCCCTTCCTCCCTTACTACCGACACACCTTCTTCACTTTCTTTACTGTCGACTCCTACTGTCATTGTCTGCTATGGTCGTCAACATCTTCTTCCTCTATTGCCGACACCTACCCCTATGATCACGGAGCTTGTTGATGTCCTATCTGAAGAACCTATTTGCCATTTGAAAGAATCAAAAGACTCAGACCTTGACAAAAAGATTACGAGTGAAAACCTTGTGGAGTCCAATACTTCGGGTCCTCTTGAAGTTGTTCTAGACATTACGGAGTTTACTGATGTCTCTCCTAAAGACAGTGCTCTAAATCTCCCTGAAGTCAACCCTATCGTCAAGGAATCTATCGCTGTCTTTCTGAAAACCTCCCGGATAAGCTATTATTGACGCGTGATATCCAACACGCCATTGAGTTATTCACAGGAGCCAATCTTCCCGACTTGCCACACTCTACGTTGGATCCTATCAAGCAAATCGAACTTAAAGGGCAAGTTGATGAGTTGTCACTAGAGGTCAACCAATCGTGCCTTGTCCCAATAAACATCCACTTTTATGAGGACAAAATTTGGAACTATATAGTGACAAAAGATGTTGGTCAGATCAGGGATATTTCCATCTATGGTCGATCTGCAGTCAAAGACTTAAGGGATGTCGTTATGGGAGAACCTCACAATCTGCAGAGTATCAACTTTTTCTCCCTTACGATTAAACAACAGGGTATTTTCACTCGGACTTTACCTGTTAAAATATCTCTTGTCATCATTAACAAAGTAATAGGTAAGCTATCACATACATTTATGCTGGTACGCCTAATCATCCCTTTTGATAGAGGTCGTGAGTATTATTGACCCACTGAACCAAGTGCCTAAAATTTTTTCAGCCAATATGGAGTCAAGTTACTCTTTTGCTTATGTAGGCACTAAAATGAGATCCCTGCAACCGTTCATTCTAGAGTATTCTGAGTCTGCATCACATTTTCATACACGTGCACGATCTACACATGGAAAATCAGTGATATGTTTGAACAATGCAACGCTAACTGTAATTATGAACTTGTATCAGGAAGTTATTTAAAACTTTTAGTGTTGACAGCTTAAGATGGTTCGGATTCGTCCGAAACGGTTTCCTCGGGAACTGTTAATGATTTGCATGCTGTAGTGTTGGATTTTGAAATCTTGTAGAATTCAAATTACAATATTCATGTTATATCTTTTAAAGATTTTGAAATTAGTCCTATTTTCAATGTTGGGAATTCAGTGGATACAGGTATTTGATTTTAACCCTAACAACCTACTGGTTGTAAGCCTTCTCTGAGCCATTTTTATGAGAGTCTCCACATTGAGTCCACTCTCAGATATTCATCCCAATACAGCAGTGAAATGTGATAAAATTTTAGATGATTAAATTATCTGGTGTATTCTAATGATATCTGATTGTTTAAAATGAATATTACCTATTGAGTGGTGAGTTGCAGCAGGTAGACCCAGTTGTGTTGAAGCGTTACGGGAGCTTTCTACACCAAACTCGACGGAGTCGAGTTTTCTCCCACCTGGGGAGAATGATGCGGACATCCAAAGAGCTTCACTGTTTGAGTTGTTTCAGTCGATTGGAGTCTGTATTTTTTATTTAATTGAGTCGTTATTTTCTTTATTTTAACTTTGTATTTCTTCTTTTTAGTCCCACATCGACTACGTGGAGAAAGTCCTCAATTCTGTAAGCCTATATTAAGGCATGATTCCAATAAAATTGTAATGAAGTTTACTTAATGAAAATTTGAGCGTTTCAAAAATGAAATCTCTTTTGCAAGTTCGAGTGTGAAACCCGATCTTTCCGGATTTTGAGTGTGAAGCCAATATCCAAATCTTAGTTATCTTTTATCTCTTTATCTCTAAAATCCCAATTAGTTACAACGTAAATTTCCCCTACCCAAAAGAGTGCCGCCCTCCAACCCTCTATCTCCCTTCTCTCTTCTGTTCCTTGCAAATAGATCCACCAGAGAAAAGAAAAAAAAAGAGAGAAATAAATACAAAGCCATAGCTTTAAAGTTCAGCAGCCAATCAAAAGGGAGGAATCAAAACAATTACAGAGCCAGCCCTCTCTTTGTTATTCCCACCCGTAGTCCCCACCTTCCCTCTTCCCTCTTTCCTCTCTATTTTTTTTTTCTGCAAGCAGCAAACTCAACAAAAAAAAAAATCACCTCTTCCTCCATCACACACACAGCCTCCTTCACCCATCAAACGAAATCAGAAAACCCCCATTGTTCCTTTCACCCACAAAAATCAAAACAGCACTTTACCCACCCCTCCTTCCCTATAGATCACCCGCTCCCTACCTCCACCCTCCATATGCGCGAGCAGCTGAAGCCGAGCCAGGCCTATTTGGACCCTCTTCATCTCCTTAGATGCGACTCCAGTCTGTAAGCAGAGCATTCCCCAGATTGCACGCGAGTAGCCTCCATCATCTGATCGCAACTGCTTGCAACAACAAAACAGAGAATCAGAACATCAATTCTATTGAAGAACATATACCCGAGAACATGGCTTCTCGCGCCCACTCTCTCCTGCATGCGCTAGCAACTCCCCATCACTAGGCCAAGGGCTTCATCCACCAAAGGTTGCCGCAATGATCTTTTGCTTGGGTTCCCTCTGAAAATTCAGCAGCAAAGGGATTATTCCCCTCCCCTATCTCCATCATTCTGCAAGCAACAGAGAAGACTATCAAGACACAATCAAATCTGAAGGGAAGGCATCAACACGAAACAGTAATTCAACAACAATTGCAACAACGGGAACCCGAGAACATGGCTTCTCGGTAGGTAATTTTTTTTTCAACATTCAGATTATTAGTTGGACTACACCATAAATTTGTTCTCTAAATTATTATCAGATTTCCTGTTGTCCACTATAAATGCGAGTGTGTGATTCTGAGTAATTCTTATCATTTATTAATCTTGACATTGAAAACGGGACTGAACAAATTAACTGATTATTGTATCTGATTTCTTCGAGACTTGATTATCTAAACCTACGCATGCAAACGAGTTGTTAAAATCCATCGTGTCGCATTACTAGTTTAAAGAAATTTTCTACCGAAGATCATATTTTGGTGAAACGTTGCTAATTCATGTTTATCACTGATACACCACACCATAGGGTCCCCCGTTTCACATCAATCTAACTTACCAAAAATGCAAAAGTTGTTAGAAGTGCCCAAAACAGGAACGAGGGGGGCGAGGGGGGGTGGATAAAACTAAAGAGGCGATTGGGAATGGTATTACAGCCCAAAGACGCCCTAAGCATTTCTCTTGATGTACTAACGGGTTTAATTTTGTTTCCAGATTTTCTCTTGATGTACTAACGGGTGTAATTCAGTTGTAATTTTCTCATTACCGGGTCAATTATAGCCCACGTAATGAGGGAAGTTAACATCCCGATTTTTTTTTCACGATCCGACCGCACATTATCATATTCATGTTATAAGATGTACGCATATAAAAAATCACGTGATTTGAAATTCCTTTACTCATTGATCTAATCGTTCCATTTTGTTCTACTGTATAAAAACCGTTAATGTTTGAACCAAAGAAAATAGAGTAAACAAACTTCAAATCACGTGAATTTTTATATGCGTACATCTTATAACATGAATATGATATGATAATGTACGGTCGGATCGTGAAAAAAAAATCGGGACGTTAGAATTTTAAGCCGTCTCCTTAGGTTACAATCTAAGGAGACCTACTAGGAACACTTTTCCCATTATATATATATATATATATATATATATATATATATATATATATATATATATATATATAGAGAGAGAGAGAGAGAGAGAAATGTAAATCAGCTGACACAGGAGGCAACTCCCTCCTATGTCGCACTCAAAACTCAATTTTTCCGAGTGAATTTTCAAGATCCGACCGCACATTATCATCTTCATATTCTAAGATATACACATATAAAAAATCAAGTGATTTGAAGTTCGTTTACTCCATTTCTTTGGGTTCAAATATTAACGGTTTTTTAACAATAGAACAAAATAGAACGTTTAGATCAATGAGTAAACGAACTTCAAATTACTTGATTTTTTATATGTGTATATCTTAGAATATGAAGATGATAATGTACGGTCGGATCTTGAAAATTCATTCGGGAAATATGATTTTTGAGTGCGACATAGGACGAATTTGCCTCCTGTGTCAGCTGATTACATTTCTCTCATATATATATATATGAAAGATGAACTTAATATATCTAAATTGCCAAATGTAACAATGAAGAGGAGCTGCCATGAGGTAAGAAAAAACTCCAATTTCAGCTATTGTACTGCAACAAATGACAAGTTCAGCCCAAATATGTTTAAACCAGAACCTCTCCCATAAACTTGCAAGCTTATCCTAACTAGGGAATTAAGAAGCAGTGCTCATGTTTCTCCTCAGAAGACGTCTTAATTAAAAAAAAATCAAAAAAAGGGGGGTGATCTTGTGGCAGAAACAACACATCAAATAAATTTGAAGTCACATTAGTCTCGGATGTGGAATAGCCATCAAATTGTCCATTAACGCCTTGAAGATAAAGATCTTATGGAAGCGGTTCAAAGAGGTATTTCATATTTTCTTTAAGAGAAAACATGAATTAACATCTCTTAAAGTCAAATTGAAAAGAAAATTTACATGAAACGATTGGACGAGAACTTGTTCATTAGAACAAAATGGATGTTGAAGGAGGGAAACAAGTCTAAGGTAATCAAACTATGATAATTCAATAATTCTCACTTAGTAGAAACAGTATGTGATGACATTAAACTGGATTACAAAATTAACCGTGTTTAGTGAAAGCAAAATTGTTGTTATTCTCACATTTTATCAAGAGAAATTTATCATATTACTCATTGGGATAGAACTGAGTCACAACATATCAAGATAATATTATAGAAGGTGAAACAAGGTATACCTATGAAGAATAGCCATCAACATCAACAACAACAAAGCATACATTCAAAACTTTCAAAGTCGGTTACATGAATCCTTTTCTTCCATTCAGCTAACAATAGCCATTAAGAATCTTCATTAGTTCAAGAAAAAACAGAGGTTTCCTTTACATATATGTTTCCAGGATGGAACTTAACATGGTTTCAAAATATTGGCTGATTATCATATACATCAGCAATATTGTGTTGGGTTTTTGAGGTACCCATACAATATTAACCCTATAATTTCAGCCAATATCGGAGCTGATATTGGTGATATAGTCAATATTAAATGCCGACATTAATAGAAAAAAATAAATAAAAACATTGGCCGATTCCTATAATAATACCGAATTTTTAAACCATGGAACATAAGCTAACATAGACATACAAAGGAACCAAGTTTATCAAGCTCCTGCCTGAATCTAATATCAGTAAAATGTTCTTGATCCTTGAAAGGGTCTTACCAAATCAAACATGTAAACCCCCTCTACTATGATAACTTGGGCTTTCTCTAATTTTCTAAGGCATTTAGCATCAAGAAGGCCAAACGAAGAATGCCCACAACAATCACTGGAGCTAAAATATACATAGTAGAACAAATGTAACATATTAGTTCAGAGTAATTTCGAAATGCAGCAGCATGAAATAAGAATATCTAGTATCATAGTGATGCTACAGACATTTCCGAGGAGCATTCATCAAATCAGCAACTTGAGGGGAAAAAACGTTCTATTACTCAAAGGGAAAACAATTGACTGGAAAAGAAGAATCATAATGACAGACAAAACATATTCATGTCCATCAAGAGCAAAAGAGCTATTACAAATTCAATAAATTTTGTGATATTCTATTAATATAGTTAAAAAATCACTACTTGAATTCCCTTGGACAGCCATTATTCATTACTAATTTCAGTGAATGACAAATACTGAATCAACAGGAGTTTGTTATAAAATTATGTTTGCACAATCATTTTCATAAGCAAGGTGAGGCAGAGGAAGTCCAATCTAAAAGCCCATTTGACAGGTTGCTCCTTTATTCATAATGGGAATAGATGACTGTGTTATGAGGATTACAAAGGAGTTTCTTTTTGTTTTAAGCAAACTGATATTTAAGAGTCTAGACACCAGCTTGTGCTTTATAGAAGCTAGATGTATTTCTCGCGGGTCAAATATCTACTTTTATTGATCGTTGATAATATTGCTGCAATGTGATTCTAGGTTGGGATCTCAACCTAATACAACACTAGCCAAAGCTCATGTAAATTCACAATGATCACATCATACTACCATTGCCATAAGAAAGTTAACTCCATAATTAATTGCAACCAAACAAAATATGTTAGCTCATAATTAAAAACCCTCAATAATGTGAAATAACATGAGACATCCAAGAATTCCTTAAACACAGTAGCAAATATAAAAAAAAATCTTTACACAAGATCCATCTATCTACATCAGAAATAAAGGATCCAGCCAGCAGCTACAGTTTAACTAGGATAACAGGATATTATAATAAACAAGTATCCTTACTCTTAAGTTCCGCAAACCTTTCCTGAATAAGTTTTACTTCCCCATCAAGATCCTCCAGCCTTGTGAAAAGCCGCATGACCTCCTCATGATACTCTTGAAATTTTATAAACCAATCACACTGAAAAGCATTTAACATCTCCTCTGCTATCCGACACATCTCTTCCTCTTTCTCCAACCGCAGCCTTTCCACTTCTTTCGAAGTAAGCACCAGACCACCAGCCCTAGGGACATCCCTATAGATGGGCTCATCACCCTGTGGGCACTTCTTTCTATACTCCTCAAATTTACTCTGAGTTTCCTTCAAAGCTTTCTTATAACCAGCCACTAGCTTGGCCAAAATGTTGAGTTCCTGCTCATACCGGCAAAGATTATGCTGCCACTTCTGACGTTCTTCAACCTGTGTCTTCTCCAAGGTTCTAATGATCTGATCCTTCTGCTCAAGCATCTCATTCAAGTACTGTAGCTGTAAATGGGCATCTCCGCATGCTTGGTCCTTCTTAGCATAAAACATCTTAGCCTTTCCCATTGTATACTGGATCTGTTCCATATAAGAATCAAATCCTGATGGTGCTTGTTCCTCCCAAAGCCCACCACACCTCATCCTCTTCTGCTGATTACTTTGATGGAACCGACCGACATCATCATCATCATCAATATCAACATTGTCAATATGCCTCTTACTGTTATTCTCAAAGAAGAAGGAACCACCCGGAGCAGTGTCAACTAACCCATTCTTATGCTCATCTACTACCCCATGGATACAAAATCTCCAGTATTTTGGTCAAGGGAGTTCATCCTTGGACTGTAAGAAACCCTAGCTGCATCCATAGCATGTGGAAGGCCAGTAGAAGTCAACCTCTCCAAATTCGCGAACTCCTCCTCCCTCTCCAGCTGCTCCCCCTTACATACAATCTCAAACTCCATGCCCCTGACATCATTCGAGTTGCATCTCCGTAAGCAATGCTCAAAACTCTGATCCTTCCCATCATTGACCCAATCCCCCTCTTCACTTCCCTTGCAATGCTCAATGCCATCCATCGAACCGTTCTCAGCCATGTCCGAACTCAAACACAAGCCTTGTCTCCCATAGCCCATGTCCCTAAACTCCTCCAAACTCCTCATCTTCATTTCAATTCCAACTTCTTCTTTCATCATCATCATCATCCTCCTCCTCCTCCTCTTCATCCAGCGAATCTGAAACTTCCATAGAAGACTCCGGCTCAGGAACCGGGATCGCCTCCTCCCCGGCTTCTTTCTCATCAAACAACCCGGGCTGCTGGTATTTCACCAAATACTGGAGATGCGAAGCATAATGACAAGTCCCCGATCTCGGCACCTCCATAAGCTCCTTCTCCATCGAGGCCCACATCAAGCCGGCCCAATCAACCCTGTTCGCTTTGCCCTCCTTCACCAGCTGGGTTGCCGCCACAACCTCCTCTGGCAAAATGCACATGTCATCCTCATCCTCATCCTCCAAAAGAATATAATTTGACAAGAATCCCTCAATTACCTCTTTTGACTCGTCCTTAAACAGCATATCTCGATGGGTCTCTCCATCCTCCTGCTCCAATGGAAGTTTCAGAGCCCGCGCGAGATCCAAGCGCCCGACCGAGATCTCCACATCATGGACGAAACTCCGGTGCTTGCATCATAGTTGGCGATCAAGAGGATCAGCAGATCGGGTCGGAACTCGGAGGACAGATCGAGGTGGACAAACTCCCACAGATTCAGCGCGCGGAAAAGCTCCTCGTGCGCGGAGAAATCTAGGGTTTTGCTCGGAGAAAAAGAGATCGGATTGAAATTCTCGCTCAAAAGGCCGAGCTTTTGTCGGGCTAAGGCCGTCAAAGGCCTTCTTTTTCTTCGTCGAGGGTTCGGATTTGGCTGTTGAAACTCTGGGACGGTGACATCGGGTTGTTCCTCTTCCAATTTCTCCTCTTTTCTCTTGATCTCTTCGCCTAATTCCTTCGATTCTTCCAATTTCTCTTCTTCTTCAACTTGCTTGATCTCTTCGTCCAATTCTTTCGATTCCTCTTTCTCTTCTTTGTTGTTGGCTTCAGATTCTTCTTCTTCTTCTAGGGTTTGGGACTGCTCGATTGCTGCTGCTTCTTTTTGGGGCTGCTCGATTGCTATTGCTTCTTCTCGCTGAGGCTCGTCTAGGGTTTGGGGAGGTTTGATTTCTAGTTCTAGGATTTGTTTGGGTTCTTCGTCGTCTAGGGTTTGGCGTGGGGATTGGGGCATGGCGGGGGGGACTGGCGATGGCGGGATCTGAGTGCTTGTTTGCGCTTGTTGGGAATTGACGAAGGGTTTTTTTTTGTCATATAGAGCGAAACACCCTTTTTTTTTTTTCTTTTTCTTTATCTTTTATGGTATTTTCTTTACACTGTCCTTGTAAAAAGTCTATCTCACATTTACTCTTCAAATTCTCGTAATATTAAAATTACTCTTCCAGTTTTTTTAAATTTCAAATCATTCTCCAAATTCAAAAGTACTCTAATATCCTCAGACTCTCTCTTCTCTCTCTTTTTTTTTTGAGATAAAGTCCAAGCGCCCCCCTCTCGCTTTCTCCTCTCACACCATTCTCGAATCGTAACCTCTCTTGTTTCCCAGATCGAACCTCTCTCTCTCTTCTTTCTCATTTCTTTCCCTCGCTCGAGTTAGGTTCTCGATCTCTCTCTCAAAACAACCATCTAACCGCAACAAACCCTAAATTCACAACTCTGGCGCAATTTGTCGAAGAATGGATGTTGGGAAACAACCAGAGAAGACCCGAGGGCTCCTGGAAGAAGATAAGTCTAATTAAAAAACTGGAAACTTTGTGAAATTTGATGAAATCTGGAAAGTCTCAGTTCCTTTTAGTGGTTTTTTTTTGGTGCTTGAATGTTTGGATGTATGTTGGTCCTATATAGGTCTGATGGGGGTTGTTATCAAATCACAGTGAAAATTGCCAAAACTTCATCAGATCTTATCTTTGTTTGTTTTGGAAGGTAAAGTTGATGAGAATTTAGTGTGTGAATAAAGCTTTTTAGTGTGCTTAAGTCTCTTTGATGCTGAATTTGATTGGCTGGTGATTGGTATTAGTTATGTTGGCCTAAAGGCCCATCGCTCTAGTTTTAATGATGATTAACTCATGTAGTTATAGTACTAATGATCTTGTGTTTATTTAGTCTCAGATATTTGATCAAGATCTTAGTAGTTGTTTAGCTTCAACAAAGGATTTGAAGTCAAGTTTTGGAGCTAGCACGTGTTGATTCAAGAGCTCGCGTATCAAGATTGCATCAAGTACTCAAGAGGAGTCTAACTCATGGATCAAGATTTGGACCAAGTCAAGAAGGAGAAGAAGATTTTCAAAGAGATGAATTTTAAGAAGACTTGTGTCGGGTTTTGTAAGTGTTAAGATTTATTTTTAGATAAAATGTAAAGGATAGATTAGTTGGCGGATTGCTCAAGTTATTTACACACACACAAATTTATATGTGTTTTAGAAATACCGTTTTGATTTTTTAAGCTTTAAAATATACATGTGTTTTATCAAAACTATTTAGAGCTTATTGTCAAAAATATTGATATTTCATCTTATATGTGTAGTAGATCATATTCATACACACTAAGTTTCAAAAGTGTTTAAAATATCTTATTTTTGTATTTGGAGAGGTTTTGAAAAAATCATTTTTCAATTTGGAAATTATTTTTGAAAAATATGTTTATTTGTTTAGGCCAAAATTTCTATATCACAAAATAGTTCAAAATGTTTGTAATATATTTGATTTTTAATCAAACATGTGTGTGTATCAAAGTATATTAATGAACTTATTTTTATAGAATTTATGAGAATTTATGGGATTTATTGAAGGTAAAAAGACCAAGTTTTTAATCCCTTTTCATGGCTAACCAGGTCTTCTGGCGGTCGACGAGGCAGCCGACCGAGCCAGAAGTCGGTCGACCGGGCGATCGACCAATGTCCACAAACGTGCACAGCCAAGGGCTGGCCGATCGCACGGTCGACCGCCAGAGAGCTCTGCTCTCTGTAAATGGCCCCGATCGACTGGGCGGTCGACCGATAGATCAATGCCCTGTAACGGTCGACCGTCCGGTCGACCGCTTTTTCCAACTGTTGAAAATCAGACCGTTGGCGGTCGGCTGTGCGGTCAACCGACAGCAGCGTCAGCTGCTTATTTGGACCCCAACGGCTAGATTTTGGAGGCCTATAAATTGGGGTTCCCTTGGATTATTTTTAACAAGATTTTGGAGAGTTTTTAAAGCTAGTTTTTTCTATCTCTCTAAGAGGTTTTCTCTACTTGTTTAAAGCTAATTCTTCATATCAAAAGGAGAGTTATCAAGAGTGTTTTCAAAAGTGATTTCTTGAGTTTTTCACCACAAAATCCATCCTAGTTTTCCCACACATACTTGAGCTTTTCATTGCTATACTATCCTATAGGGATCTTTGTTGTGAGAGTATTTTAAGTGATCAAAGTGTTGAGATCACCAAATCATCTTTATATTTGAGGAGGCGAACTTGCAGGTTCGTGTTGTTTCGAGTTCTTGTGGAGCTCGGTGCAGAGGTGTGACCTCGGCAAGCTAGTGTGCTTGCGTGTGTTGTTTTTTTCTGAAACAAGAGAAGGACTAGTGAGTCTAAGGAGTTTTAGTGTGAACTCATTGTAGGTGTTGCGGCACCGAGCGATCCGGTGGGATCATTTTCAGTGAAAATCCTTCATAGTGTTGAAGGCGGGGACGTAGAGCAAGGGTGCTCGAACCTCGAAATAAATCTCCCGTGTTTGTGATTGCTCTCTCTCTCTTGTGTTTATATCTTGCATGCTCATATTGTTTATCTCTTTTATATGCTTGATATATTTGTACTCTATTGATACATGTTTGGGATTGTTTGCTCACACTTATATTCAACCAAGAGAGCCATAGAGGCACCTTAACTCTTATCTAGAGGATTTTCAGGAGATAGTCAGAGCCCTTCACCGGGAATTCGGCTACACTCTTGTGTTATACTTGGTGTGTTTAGCTTAATAGTTTTTAGTTTGCATAAATAGTTTTAATTCCGCATTAATTCATCATTAGATTAGCTTATCACCTATTCACCCCCCTTTAGGTGAACTTCAATTGGTATCAGAGTTTGGTACTCTTGATTTGGTCTAACAACTGATTGTTACACATATTTGCATTTTATACCACCTTTATACCTTGCATATTGTATATTAAATATGATTTTTAACCCATATTCTCTCTAATTTGCAGATCTCCACTTTAAAGAAGAAAAGTAATTAACCACCTAATTAGTGATAATTAAGGGGTTAATTAAAAATTAGCCAAAGATCAAACCAGATCTCACCAAGATCTGAGCGCCAACTGCAAAATCCAACCTGTCACGTGGCCAACAACCTAACCACAGATCGCACCAGAAAGATCCGGCTCAACGGCCCGGATCTGGCGGCAATCCCGCGGCGATCCGCGGCAATCCCAGGGCCGTTGAGCCTCGGATTTCGTGCCAGCAGTTAAGATTCTGGGGGATTCTCAAAAGTGCCTATAAATACCTGGCCAGAGATCTGCGCGAGTCCCAGTGAAAGGAGAGGGAAATTTTGGATTAGTTGTAATTTTGTTTTAGGTTTTTAGCTTCTCTCTCTTTCCTCCTTGAGTTTGTAGCCAAATTGAGAGAGAGTTCTTCACTTTGAGAGTTTTGTAATCAAGACTTGTGACAATCTTGAAGCAAAGATTCATCAATGGAGCTTTCTTCTTCTATTTGCTAAACTTGAGTATGTTTTCTCTTCTTGTGCTTTAATTTCTTGTATTCAATTCTAGTCTTAGTTTAATTGATTAGATCTTTACTTTCATGGAGAATTATAGCTTGTTTGTTAGTGTAATGGAGGGCTAATTTCCTTGAATGCATGGCTAGCTAAGACTCACCTAGCTACTACTAGCTCTTGATTGATTGTAAACTTCAATGCTTGCATAATTTCATGTTTCTTGTAAATTCCAATGAAGTTTTGATGTATCTTTTGGTGATTGCTTGCTAGATCTCTAGATGAATTGTGTGTCTCTTATCAAGAGTCTTTGATTGGATCAAAAGGATGGATTACCATGGTAGTGTCACTTGTGTAGCAGATCAACTCAAGTACTTCAAGCTAACTTTGTAGTTAAGCTTTGAATGTACAAAAGAGTTTGATTCTTCTACCTTTGCACTAAATGAGTATCATGCCTATAGTTCCTCAATGTTCATCTAGTAAAAGGACCTAAGATTCAAGAAGAGGATTCTAGCTAACTAACTAAAAGGAACTCTAGTCTTCAAGAAGGAATACTACACATGCAAGCTATATTAAATTGCCTATGATTCTTGATGAGGCAATCTTGCAATCAACAATAGAGTTAGTATGTTAGCAAGAAGGTGTAGTAATGCTAGCCATGCATCTTTTTAATCAAAAGAGTTTATACATCTTATTCTAGCATTCTTATCTTTTCTTTACTTCATCACACTTCATTCACTTCACTTCTTTTTCACAATGCACCACCAATCCACAACTTCTTGTATATTGCTCTAGTGTAATTAACAAAGAGGGTATCGTTTCTTTGTCTCACTAGTATCGTGAAGCTTCTACGCTTGCTCTCCTCGTGGTACGACTCGATATAGCTACTTGCTATAACGAAAGATTGGAACAAGGTATAACCTTCACATATTCGAAGTAAACAAGATTAAAGGTGAATTCTAAACCATAATCATCTTTTAAATACCTGATTCTTAAGCAATTAACATCATATACCTAAGTTTTGCCAATCAATTTTTGGCGCCGTTGCCGGGGAGAGTAACGGTATTCTTAAAAGTGAGAAACTAAACGATATATCTTCTCTGTTGCAGGTACAGGTTGAAGATACAGGATATATTGCACAGCAGAATCATATAAGTGGACCTGGGCCTCTGCTCTCGAAAGCAGAGACCAGGATCCCTCCAAAGTGCCGCGGATCCACAAGTTTTGCCGTGGAAACGCGGCACAGAGGAGTTCACTACTAACCTGTTTTCTGCAGGGCTTGCTGCTTTGCTAAAAACTGCTGCCTATATACCTGAAATCTTGTATTCTTCACCTGATATTTGTTAATCAACAGTAAAAGATTGGTTGTAATTGTTGATAAAAATTATTTAGACATCTTGCATTATAGGCACGTGTCTTTCATTTCTTTCAATTTACTGTTGAAGAGTGCGGGGGACAAGGTACGTAAAGCATTGCATATTGAATAGGAATCACACTTTGTTGTTTAATTATGCTTTGGGTGATCCTTGTTTGTTTACATCGTACACTTGCACGAATCTACTTTAAGGGCAAATCCCATAACAAAGATAAGGTGGGGATTTTATCACCCCTTCCTTAGCCCACAAACCATTCTCCCCACGCATTCACAATCCTAAGCTTCTAATTAAAAATTGATAGACGTTGGCCCCTAGGGACATCCGGACTCGCTTAGGAGATTTTCCTAAGGGGAAAAGTGTTGGAAAGTGACTTCTGTAAAATCGGTGTCTAGGAAAGGGGTTGAGGGCCGAAAGCCCGAAGGTTGCTGGTTACTTAATTAAGGAACGTCTTCGGACGGAAAACCTCCCACCAACCTTACCCTTCCCTGGCCGATTTGCTTATAGTCAGTGTCTGCACCAAACCTCCTGTGGATAGTCTATTTAGGAGTCACCTAGGACCAGAAACCCTAGAAAGCTTGGATTGATTTTCTTTTTCTTGACTGTTATTTTTCATTTTCCGCTTGTTTGAAAGGTGCACGTTGATTGTGTATTTGTATGCGAGAGTGGTATAGGGAACCAATTTCTGCAAGGCTTGTGAGAGTTTCTACACTGCCACATACACCACCACTCAACACAATCATGACTGCCAACGTGTCGCTGCAGGACAAGTTCTATCCTATCCGTACATCGATTCCTTCCTGCATTCTCCTCCCAAACACGAATGACTATAATTTTGAGTTGAAACCCCAGTTTATAAACACTCTTCCACGATTTCACGGATTAGAATCTGAGGATGCTTACATCTTCATACGAGAGTTTGAAGAAGTATGCCTCATGATGAGGATTTCCCAGTTAAGTGAGGATGCTGTGAGACTTAGATTTGTCCCATTTGCACTAAAGGATATTGCGAAGAAGTGGTTGTACAGTCTTCCTGTCAGCTCAATCTCTTCTTGGGATGACTTTGTCAAGGTTTTTCTTAAAAAATTTTATCCCATCCATAAGACAGCCCTCATGCGCAAGAATATAATGCAATTCAAACAAGAGCCCAATGAGCCATTCTGGAAGTACTTTGAGCGCTTTAAGGATTTAGTAGCCCTGTGTCCCCATCATGGTATAGAGAAGTGGCGCCAATGCCAGATTATATATGGGCTGGACTATCAAACTAAGACTCTCCTTGAAACCATGTGTCAAGGAGAATTTCTTAAGAAAGATGAAGACCAGGGCTGGGACCTTTTTGAGGCTCTAGCGGAGAAAACTATCCAGTGGGAATCCTGCTCTGAGAAACCCACACCAACAACTTCCAGATCTGTTTTACACTCTATAGGATCCTCTATAGCTGCAGAAGCTAAGATTACCCAGTTAATGAAGAGGATTGAATTGTTAGAATCAAGGGAACATTCTGTTAGTCAAGTCAACCCATCATCAGTAGCTAGCTCACCACCTATGGCTAGCTCTGCACCTATAATTCACCCGGGTTGTACTTTCTGCCATGATCTGAATCATGTGTTGGAAGAGTGTCCAGTGTATTACTCTCAAAATTTTCAGGAGAGTACAAATGCCGCATATACCAGACCTCCATACAATCCTTATTCCAAGACCTACAATCCAGGGTGGCGTAACCATCCTAACTTCTCTTGGAGTCAGTCTGGGACCTGAGCAGTCGAGACAACCATTTCCACATCAGCAATACCCTGCTCAGGCACATCCACCCACTTACCATCAAAACCCACCAAATTTCAATTCATATCAGAGTCCACCTAGATTCCAACCATTCCAAAATTCTGTGCCATATCAAGCTAATTTTCCTCCCCAATACCATAATCATCCATCACCCAATCCTTCAGATAAGAAAATTTCTGAGTTGGAGAAAATGATAGAACTCTTGTCTAAAACCCAGACCGCAATGATGAACAGTCAGCAGCAGGACATGAATAAGTTACAAATCCAAATAGGACAGTTGGCTAATTCCTTGACTGAAAGGCAAAAAGGAATGCTGCCTAGCCAACCTGTGCCTAATCCCAAGCTCATTTTCCTCTGCATGAAGTAGAAGACTTGGGACCCAGCCCAAGCCACTGCCAAGCCATTCACATCCTAAGATCTGGGAAACAAGTAGACAACAAGGTCTCCAATCAGTCTCCAAAATCTTTGTCAAAACCATCACCCTCTGTTCCAATTCAACCCATGCAAGATAATCCTTCATCAAGTTCACAACCTTCCACGTCCCAGTCAAAAGGAAAAGGGAAATTGATGAGCAAATTTATAAGCCTGTTACACCATTCCCAAATAGGCTTATAAATCATAAGAATAATGCTCACATGGAGAAGATAAGAGAGATATTTAATCAGGTTCAAATCAATGTCCCTCTCTTAGATGCTATTCAGCAAGTCCATCATACGCTAAGTTTCTGAAAGAGATGTGTACTAAGAAAAGAAAGGCAAATGTCCCTAAGAAAGTCTTTTTGGCTTCCAATCTGAGTGAATTGCTTAATGGTCCAATCCCTGTAAAGTACAAGGATCCAGGGAGCCCTACCATCTCTTGTATCATAGGGCAGACCACTGTAAATAGGGCTTTGCTAGACTTGGGCGCAAGCATCAATCTTCTCCCTTTTCCCGTGTACCAGCAGTTAGGGTTAGGCAACCTTCGTCCTACCCAGATGACTATTCAGCTGGCTGATCGCTCTGTTAATTCCCAGGGGGAAATTACGGATGTCTTAATACGGGTGGGGGAATTCTTTACCCCGTGGACTTTGTTGTTTTAGAAACACAGCCCGTACAAAACCACAGAGCGCAAACACCTGTCATTCTAGGACGTCCTTTCTTAGCCACAGCGAATGCAATCATTAACTGTCGAAATGGATCGATGCGGCTGACGTTCGGAGATATGACGAAGGAGGTGAATGTCTTCCATCTGGGGAAGCAACCAAGGGATGTGGAGAATGACTCTTTTGATGTTAACTTGATAGAGGGATTAACCAGTGAACACGTGGAGGAGGTGGAATATGATTCTGAAGAGGAATTTGAGTTAGAAGCTGACGACCTAACTCTTGACCAGATTGTTGAATCAGATGTTGAAAGGACTACGAGTTCCAACCCTGTTCTTCCCTTGCACCATGAGCAACCTGTTATAGATCCAGTCCCTTCTGTTGAGCTTAAGGTTCTTCCTGGCCATCTCAAGTACAAGTACTTGGGTGAGAAGGAATCTTTTCCTGTTATCATTACATCTAATCTCACGGAAAAACAAGAAGAGGACCTTCTGACTGTGCTAAGGGAGAATAAAGAAGCCATTGCTGGACTATGGCTGATATTAAGGGGATTAGTCCTACTATTGTTCAACACAGGATTCACTTAACGGAAGATGCCAAGCCGAAAAGAGATCCACAGCGTCGACTTAACCCTATTATGCAAGAAGCTGTTAAATCTGAGATAATGAAACTATTAGACAATGGGATCATATATCCCATATCCGATAGTCAATGGGTTAGTCCTGTTCACGCTGTGCCAAAGAAAGCTGGCTTTACTGTTGTGAAAAATGAGAACAAGGAATTAATACAAACACGTCTTCCAACGAAGATTCGAGTTTGTATTGATTATAGGAAGCTGAATGCCGCCACACGTAAAGACCACTTCCCACTTCCGTTCATTGATCAGATGTTGGAGAGATTGGCGGGGCATGAGTATTATTGTTTCCTGGATGGATATTCAGGATATAATCAGATCCCAATCGCTCCCGAGGACCAAGAAAAGACGACTTTCACCTGTCCCTTCGGAACTTTTGCATACCGTAGGATGCCCTTCGGTCTTTGCAATGCTCCAGCAACGTTTCAACGTTGCATGTTGAGCTTGTTCTCGGACATGGTGGAGAAATTTTTAGAGATTTTATGGATGACTTTTCAATCTATGGGGATACTTTCGAGCAGTGCTTGTACCATCTTAAGCTGGTTTTGCAACGATGCATGGAAAAGAATTTGACACTTAACTGGGAAAAGTGTCATTCATGGTCAAGCACGGAATTGTACTGGGGCACAAGATATCGAGCATTGGAATCGAGGTAGACAAGTCTAAGGTGGAGGTTGTCACCAAGCTCACTGAACCACAATGTTTAAAGGACATTAGATCTTTCTTAGGGCACGCTGGTTTCTATAGGAGATTCATTCAAGGGTTTAGCAACATTGCGAGACCTTTGACAAATCTCCTAGGAAAAGATGTACCTTATATCTTTGACGAAGAATGTCGAAAGTCGTGGAGAGAGCTTAAGGATAGACTTGCTTCTGCACCAATAATATCTGCACCGGACTGGACCAAACCATTTGAAATATGTGCGATGCCTCTGACTTTGCGATAGGCGCTGTTTTAGGACAGCGTATTGAAAACAGGCAGCACGTAATATACTATGCTAGCAGAACGCTAAACGATGCCCAACTTAATTACACGACCACTGAAAAAGAATTTTTGGCAGTTGTTTTGCGTTAGAGAAGTTCCGACAATATCTGCTAGGGTCCAGGACCATAATTTTTACTGATCACTCCGCCTAAGGTACTTGATGCAAAAGAAGGACGCAAAGGCAAGATTGATTCGATGGATCCTTCTTTTGCAAGAGTTTGACTTGGAAATAAAAGATAAAAAGGGCGTTGAGAACGTGGTTGCGGATCATTTGTCAAGAATACCGAACGCACCCCATGAGAAAGTACCGATTAACGAGAACTTTCCTGACGAGCACATCTTTGTGCTAAGTGGAGAGCCTTGGTATGCTGATATTGTAAACTACCTTGCTACCAGGCAAATTCCTTCCCATTGGTCAGGACAAGAGAAACACCGTTTTCTGAGACAAATGCGGTTCTTCTTTTGGGATGAGCCGTATTTATTCAAATACTGTCCTGACCAAATTATTCGTCGATGCCTTCCGGAGGATGAATACCAGAGCGTTTTGACATTTTGTCATAAATTAGCTTGCGGTGGACACTTTGGTCCACGAAAAACTGCGGAAAAAGTGCTCCAGAGTGGATTCTACTGGCCCACTCTCTTTAAGGATGCCTATGCTTTTTGCAAGCTTTGTGACAGATGTCAAATGACGGGTCGTATTACTCAAAAAGACATGATGCCCTCACACCCATCTTGGAAGTCGAGATCTTCGACCTCTGGGGCATTGATTTCATGGGACCCTTTCCTCTGTCCTACGGCAACCAGTACATCTTGGTAGCCGTAGATTATGTTTCTAAGTGGGCTGAAGCGATTCCTACACGGACTAATGACAACCAAGTTGTCATTAAATTTTTAAGAGAGTACATCATTTCACGCTTCAGAGCCCCCGTGCGATACTGAGTGACAATGGGAGTCATTTCTGCAATAGGGCTTTTGAAGCCTTGATGCGGAAATACTCCATTACTCATAAATTTTCCACGGCCTATCATCCTCAGACCAATGGGCAAGTTGAGGTAACAAACAGACAGATAAAACTCATTCTGGAGAAAACTGTAGGACAGAATCGTAAGGATTGGTCCGTCAAACTGACTGATGCCTTATGGGCATACAGGACCGCCTACAAGACTGTCCTCGGTATGTCTCCATACCGAGTTATATTTGGGAAACCATGTCACTTGCCCGTTGAGTTAGAACACCGTGCACTATGGGCTTTAAAGCAACTAAATCTTGATTTGGATAAAGCCGGTGTTCTCAGGAAGTTACAGTTATCTGAGCTGGAGGAGCTACGAAATGAAGTATACGATAACGCTCGGATTACGAAGCACAGGACCAAGCTGTTTCACGACAAGTCCATTCACAGGAAGATTTTTGTTGTCGGACAAAAGGTTCTGCTCTATAATTCTCGACTCCACCTCTTCCCTGGTAAACTGCGTACCAGGTGGTCAGGACCGTTCATCGTTCAAACTGTCTTTTCCATGGAGCTATAGAGATTCTTGACCCAACCAATGGCAATATATTCACTGTAAACGGACAACGCTTAAAGCCATTTTTTACCACAGATTCATTGTCACAAGACGTTCACGAACTAGGTCTTTATGACCCAGTTTATTTGTGACCTTTCCATTTGTATATTTTCCCATGCATTTTTCATGAAAATCATTTTGGGACCACCACTTGTTAATATTTTTCTTTTACATTTTTTTTGTAAATAATATAAAAAATAAAAAATAAAATTTTTTTTTTTTGGGATTTTTGTGCATGAAAAGAATTTCACATCCCTAGGTTTCTCTTCCTCCTAGGATTCCTTTCATCTTTCAAAATGCTTTGACCAAGGGTGGTAATTCAAGTTTTGACCTAGGGGTAAAATTGTACATCCCACTTTTTACCTACCCTATTTAAACATCTCCTCCTCACTTCATACTTCCTCACCAGAGAAAGTGATTTCAGATCTGAGATCTTCTTCCCAAACCCAACCTCCTCCAAAAAATTTGATCCCACCTCTCCTCCAAATTGCCGCGCCCTGCCGCCCATCTGCGGCCATTCTGTCACCTCAGGCGCGCCGGAAAGCTTCATTCTGGTTGATTTTCAGTGCTGAACACAGATCCAGACTTCTTCTTCCCAAGGCCATCTTGTGCCTACTGCACTACTCTGTTGGATTTCCCCCACGATCTCCGGGGGTGGTTTGCAATTTCTTATCTCAAATCTTTTAATCCTTTGTTTTTTAGCAATTATGGCCCCAAATCTGTATGTAGAGAGAGATTTTTCTGCACTTTTTAATGAACATGGGGGGTATGGGCATATTTTTGTGGATCGCATCCGCGCGTTTAATTGGTACACTTTGGTATTTGATCATCATGAACATGAAGCCTTTTATTGCCCTGATCTGGTTAACACTTTTTACAATGCAATCGATTATGCTTCTGTACATCATGACCCATACCAATTTGTCTCTCGCATGCCGTATGGTGACATCTGGGTCACACTTCCACTGCTTGAACAAATCACTCATGCCCCCATTGTTCCACATCCTAGCGACCCCTTGCCCTTAATCGATTACCTAACAATTATGGGTGTACGCTGCACTATCCAGGATCGTGGGCTCAAAGCCCAATCTACATTCAGAAACATTCACTGCGTTGGACGTTGGATCCAACGAAATATTCTTGGGCTCGATCACACTTCAACCTTTAGCAGGCCTGTGCTTCAGATTATTCATGATTTGATGACACAGAATCACACAGTCTGTTTAAACCAGACTATCTTCCGTGCTATTATTGAAAATTCCTCTCGCACTCAGGGTGCAAAGTTTTCTCATTCTATATTAATTACACGTCTGTGTCGACATTTCATGTCCGACGCCATTTTTTCGACATTTGCCCGAGTGACGATTACACTAGAGAGACCCACAAGCGCTTACAATAGTTGCTTGCAGGCACTCTGGACACCCAGTGTCATGCCTGAGACTGTACCTATGGAGTCCTCTTCAGAGGAAAGCTTAGAGGTAGAAGATGAGCCCCAATTCTGGAGGCAGGAGCCCCCAACTGAACCAAAAGCCCTCATGTCTACTATCTGGAAAGGCATGAAGAAGATATTTCGGGGACAAGTCAGGCTCAGGAAGAAAGTGGAGGAGGAATCATCTAGGATATCCTCTCGTTTAGATGGGATCGAGGCCAGGCTGAGGAGGACACAATCAGCTGGACCCAGTACCACTGCGGGTCCAAAGAGGACGAGGGAGTGACTTTTCACCTTTACCTATTTCATGCATCATTTTATCTCACATACATTGAGGACAATGCATGAGATAGGTATGGGGGGGTAGATATACTAACATAGGATTTTTTCTTTTTAGGCCTTTTATTTTTTAGAATTTTTTTTACTTTCTTCTTAGGTTTTTCTTTTATTTTTTTTTTTTGATTTTATCTTTCTTATAGATTTTTCACTTTCTTTTTCTTTTTAGATTTTACCTTTCTTTTAGAAAAATAAAAAAAATTATAATAAAAAAAAAGAGAAGAAATTCTTTGATCCATGTTTAAAGAATCTAAATTGAAATTTAGGGATTAAGGAAGACCTTAACTAAGATTTCCAATTATAAGTTGAAAAGAGGAATTTTGTTGGATTTTTAGGTTAAGTAATAAAGGATTAGAAAAATTACTAGATTTTAATTCTTTCTTTAGGATATATATATTCAACATATTGAGGGATTAATCAAAGACTTTGTGACTTTATTCACATATATATATAATAAAAAAAAATGTGTGTATATAAATAAAAAACCACTGATTAAGCTGGTAGGTCGTGCCTCAAGAAGCATTGCCAATCACGCCTAAAAGTGGTCAAAAAAAAAAAAAAAGAAAAGAAAAAAAAAAGAAAAAAAATAATACTTAGCCACTGATTAAGCTGGTCAGTCGTGCCTCAAGAAGCATTACCGGTCACGCCTAAAGGTGGTTAAGTCCTTAAAATCCTAAGTACTGAGTTTACTCGAGTCTTCGACCCGAGGGATGTATTCTCATCTGGTGCCCTAAAACCATCTGGTTTGGGAGTCATCGGTAAGAAGCTCGCTACATGGGTAGACTAGGATACCTAAGGATGATAAGGAAATGTAAATAAATAAAATTGTATATACATATAAAAAAAAAATTGTTATGTATATAAGTAAATAAATGAACTTAGTCTGAGAGAGATCCTTCATATTTATAGATATATATATCCTAGGATTGATGCAAAATCCGGTTTTTGATCTTCTCCCCAAAATCTTAACCTAAGCTGAAAACAAAATTCTAAATAGATACTTATAAGAAGAATGAAAAGTTAAGAGTAACCTGAAACCTATAGGTCAATTTAGAATCTTTAAAGCATGGATCAAAAATTTCACTAACCCCTTTTATTTTTCTTTTTGGATTTTGTGGGTGTAATCCGCTGAAAACCCTCAGGAGACAACACTCCTCCTCTAGGGTAACCTAGAGGTTTAACGGCTTGTTGCACGTGCTCAGTGCAATCGTGTCACCTACGAAAGTGGTGTAATAATTAGTTAGGATTTTTTCTTTCTTTTTCTTTTATTTTTGCTCGAGGACGAGCAAAAGCTAGGTATGGGGGTGTGATTGTTACACATATTTGCATTTTATACCACCTTTATACCTTGCATATTGTATATTAAATATGATTTTTAACCCATATTCTCTCTAATTTTGCAGATCTCCACTTTAAAGAAGAAAAGTAATTAACCACCTTAATTAGTGATAATTAAGGGGGTTAATTAAAAATTAGCCAAAGATCAAACCAGATCTCACCAAGATCTGAGCGCCAACTGCAAAATCCAACCTGTCCACGTGGCCAACAACCTAACCAACAGATCGCACCTGAAAGATCCGGCTCAACGGCCCGGATCTGGCGGCAATCCCGCGGCGATCCGCGCAATCCCAGGGCCGTTGAGCCTCGGATTTCGTGCCAGCAGTTAAGATTCTGGGGGATTCTCAAAAGTGCCTATAAATACCTGGCCAGAGATCTGCGCGAGTCCTAGTGAAAGGAGAGGGAAAATTTTGATTAGTTGTAATTTTGTTTTAGGTTTTTAGCTTCTCTCTCTTTCCTCCTTGAGTTTGTAGCCAAATTGAGAGAGAGTTCTTCACTTTGAGAGTTTGTAATCAAGACTTGTGACAATCTTGAAGCAAAGATTCATCAATGGAGCTTTCTTCTTCTATTTGCTAAACTTGAGTATGTTTTCTCTTCTTGTGCTTTAATTTCTTGTATTCAATTCTAGTCTTAGTTTAATTGATTAGATCTTTACTTTCATGGAGAATTATAGCTTGTTTGTTAGTGTAATGGAGGGCTAATTTCCTTGAATGCATGGCTAGCTAAGACTCACTAGCTACTACTAGCTCTTGATTGATTGTAAACTTCAATGCTTGCATAATTTCATGTTTCTTGTAAATTCCAATGAAGTTTGGATGTATCTTTGGTGATTGCTTGCTAGATCTCTAGATGAATTGTGTGTCTCTTATCAAGAGTCTTTGATTGGATCAAAAGGATGGATTACCATGGTAGTGTCACTTGTGTAGCAAGATCAACTCAAGTACTTCAAGCTAACTTTGTAGTTAAGCTTTGAATGTACAAAAGAGTTTGATTCTTCTACCTTTGCACTAAATGAGTATCATGCCTATAGTTCCTCAATGTTCATCTAGTAAAAGGACCTAAGATTCAAGAAGAGGATTCTAGCTAACTAACTAAAAGGAACTCTAGTCTTCAAGAAGGAATACTACACATGCAAGCTATATTAAATTGCCTATGATTCTTGATGAGGCAATCTTGCAATCAACAATAGAGTTAGTATGTTAGCAAGAAGGTGTAGTAATGCTAGCCATGCATCTTTTTAATCAAAAGAGTTTATACATCTTATTCTAGCATTCTTATCTTTTCTTTACTTCATCACACTTCATTCACTTCACTTCTTTTTCACAATGCACCACCAATCCACAACTTCTTGTATATTGCTCTAGTGTAATTAACAAAGAAGAGGTATCGTTTCTTTGTCTCACTAGTATCGTGAAGCTTCTACGCTTGCTCTCCTCGTGGTACGACTCGATATAGCTACTTGCTATAACGAAAGATTGGAACAAGGTATAACCTTCACATATTCGAAGTAAACAAGATTAAAGGTGAATTCTAAACCATAAATCATCTTTTAAATACCTGATTCTTAAGCAATTAACATCATATACCTAAGTTTTGCCAATCAACAACCTTGAGTTAAAGATCCTCATTTATAGCTAATCACAATATTTGTTTACACACACATTGATTTTATGACACCTCCCATGTTTGACATTCTTAACATCCACACTAGGAAAGTTAAGATGTTCATGTACCTCAAAGTCCTAGGTATTCATGTTTATCTTGCCACCATTAAAGATTCATATTGTTTAAATGGCAAACATCTAGAGGCTAACTCAAAAGCCCTTCATGCTTTAAGATCTACCCTAAATAATGAATATTTATCTAGGGTTGCTAATTTTGATTCAGCTTTTATAGTATGAAACTCTATAGTCTCCCTTGACGAACAAAAACAATACTATATGGGAAGCAACTCGGATGGTGGAAGTGATACTTCCAACATATGCTATATGGTCCAAGGGGATAACCCCCTTGAGGTAAATTCCGAATCCGAGCTTGATGAGGATGTTGAGATGTCTTATGATGAGCTTGCTTCATTTTGTCAACAACTTCTTGAAAAATATGATTTGCTCAAAAAGGATAATAAGAAATTAAAAAATAAATATGATTCCATTTTAAAAGAAAAAGATTCTTTTCAAAATAAATTTGAATGCATTTCAAAAGAAAATGAATTTCTGAAAAAGGAGAATATTTCCTTGGCTTTAGAATTAAATGATATTTGTGAAGGAAATAAATCTTTGAAAAATAAAATCTCTTTGGTGGAAAAAGAAAAAGAGATTGCTTTGAATGAAAACAACTCTTTAAAGAAAAATTGTTTCAAAAGAAAAAGAAAATATTTCTAAAAAGAAAAAAGATTGTTGATTCTCATTCTTTCCATGCTCTTCATGCTACCATTGATAAAAATGAGATTCACATGTTGAAAAATAGAATTAATTGTTTGAGCTCAACTTTGAGCAATTGTGCATTTAATCATTCTAAATTGGAAACCTTGTTTCAAAAGAAACAAGCTCCACATGTTCATGCACATCACCCACGGCATACATATACACACTTTGCACATCATGATCACACTCATTCTCATGTGCATGCTAGAGTGTACAAATGTACACATTTTGGCCATAAAGGCCATTTAGTAAAGTTTTGTTTTGATAAGATTAACTGTATAAATTTTGCTAATAAAAATTTTGGGTTCCTTATGATGCTAACCCCCGTGGGCCCAAAAGAAAATGGGTACCAAAGTCCCCACCTCTTGTGTTTGATGTAGGTGTGGGCTCTCACATGACGTGAGAGGATTGGTGCCTTAATGGTGAATGCATTTCAAGCTCAAAGGCCACATTTATGGATGCATCACCTTCAAGGATGTTTGTGGAAGGATCACCATGTTTTGAAGACTTAGAGAATAGTTCATATGGTTTGGTAACTATCTTTAAAACTCCTATTTTAATTTACATGCTTTCATAATTGATATTATTTTTAGCATGTTTTGGTTTTGTGCTTCATGTGGTGAATACTTGTTTAGATGAACTTTTCATTATAACTTGTGTATTACTTATACAAGTAGTGAGTAACAATGATTCTTATATATTTGTACTTCATTGCTCATTTGTACTAATTACATGTACATGTATAACCTAATTTTTATGATTCTTTCATTTATACATATTTTCCCTATTCTTGAAGTTTGATTTTAATGAAAAATAAATTATGATTTTCATATTTGTTTGATAAAAAAAATTCATGTTTATTTGCAGCCTTGTTGATTATTTTCATGAATATGCTATTCACATAATTCTTATGCACTCACACATCATTTGTTTACTCATGACATTGTTTCATGAAAATTTTTGAGCTTTATAATTTTGAGTGACAATTTTTATGTACTTAGCAATATTTATAGGATATATGATTTGCTTTCATGTTTGAAGGATCTTTAAGTAGTTTTTTAAAATTACTTTAAACTAGTTATTTATTCTTCAATTGGTAGAGTTTTCAAACTATGCTAAAATATTTTTAAACTCTTATTTTGGAAACCCTACCAACCAAAGGGCAGTTGGATGGGCGACCATACCTTGTATGCTCCTAATTGAATATCTTTTTAACATGCGCATGAATAGGGTGGATAGGTATGAGTTATACACATGGTCTTCATGAACTCTATTTTTGTATACTCATATTTGTTTCTATATATGTATGTTTCAAAATCTAAAATAATATCAATTTCAATTGATATTTTCTTTTTCATACATATATATGGTTTGACTGTGCTTGATTTACAATATCCTTACATATTAAAAATACAAATTATGCTTATATTAAGCTTGACTAATTTTTAAATGTTAATTGGTATTTTAATGAGCTTGTGCATTATTTTCAATTGGTATTTCAATTGATATCAAAATATACTTCATATTTTACCTTTTAATTGGTATAAAAAATTTATAATGTTTTAATTTCAATTGGTATCAAAAATCTACTATTGGTATCTTAAAATTTTATTTATTTACAAGTGGTACCATATTTTGTTTTTAAGAAATTTCAAAATTTTGCTTTAAGTATTTTTAAAATTTGTTTTAAAAATGTTTTAATATGTATTGCCTATATGCAAGGGGAGCTTAACATCTCTTTTATATATAAATTCATGTGAGTGTTTTGAGGAGCTTGACATCTCTTCTTTATGTGGTACACGCGTGTAGGGAGAGCTTAACATCTCCGCTTATGCATTGTATATTATACTTTATGTAAGTTAGGGTCTTGTCATCCCTTCTTCATGTAATGCATGTATGCAGGGGGAGCTAACTTCACGTCTCTCTTCTTCATGAATGTATATCGCATATATATCTTTATTGTTTGATTTGTTTTCACCTCTTTGTTGATGATTTGACAAAAAGGGGGAGAAGGATTTTGAGAGTTTATATATGCATGTTTATTTTCTTGTTTATGCATATATGTTTTGTTTATGCAAAAGGGGAGAAGAATTTGGTGAGTTTATGCATGTTATCTCCTTATTTATGCATATATGTTTGTTAGTTTTATGCACTTCATTCAATATATTTATGTTTATTGTTATGCATGAGTTAAGGGGGGGCTTCTATGAAGCTTAACTTTAATCCATACATATATAACTCCATGAGTTTTGTCATCATCAAAAAGGGGGAGATTGTTGGCCCAAAAGCCTATCGCTCTAGTTTTGATGATGATTAACTCATGTAGTTATAGTACTAATGATCTGAAAGATCACCTAGAGGGGGGTAAATAGGTGATTATGCTAATCTAATGAACTCAATGCGGAATTTAAAAACTTAATGCAATACACTCAAGTGCAATCAACAAGTGATGCACACACAATCAAGCCAAGCAATTATGAATGCACAATATGAATAGTTGCAAGGCACAGAGTAAAGAGAGAGATAGAGAGAGAGTCAATGGATCAAGCGCAAACAATAAGATATGTTACGAGGTTCGAGCACCCAGCTCTACATCCCCGCCTTCGACACACGAAGGATTTCTAATCCACTAGCTAGTCCACAAAGAACTCTCACAAGGAGTACCCAACTCCTCTCTTTACAACCACAACCTCCTTGAGGCAAGATCCGATCCAACAAAACAATCACCTCACAACTTGAGGGATTAGCACAAAGCAAACAAGGATCACCTCACAACTTGAGGGATACAACCCAAATGCACAACTTCCTCAACACAATGAGGGCAAGGCACTAAGCAAAGATTGGGTTTCTAACTTGGTGGTCTAAACAACAACCACAAACAATTTCTTTCTCCCACACAAAGATCCTATAGAATAAGAAAGTAGATGTTGCTCAAGTGTGGAGAAAACCAATGGAATGGAAATCAAAATCACAAAGAAAATCCTTGGGAGAAACTGAAACTAAGATATAGAAGTTGAATCAAAACTCTTTTCCCAAAAATCCTTTTCTTTGGTATTCCAAACCCTAGCAAAAACACCAAATAGATTGTTCAATTTGAATCCAAAAACTTCTTTTGATTGCTGTGAAAACACCAGAGAGTAAGGAAAAATTCACACAAAAATCTTAGAGAAAAACTCTTTCCAATGGGGTATTTATAGCCCCCAGAAAAATATAGCCGTTGGCAGCAGAAAATGCCAGAAATACACTGCCGGTCGACCGGCCGGTCGACCGTCCAACGGTCAAATTTTGCCCGTTGCCAGCTACCGGTCGACCGCCCCGGTCGACCCAAACAAACAGAGAGCTCTGCTCTCAGACCCGGTTGACCCGGACGGTCGACCGTCCAAACGTGCACAGAACTGTGCACGTTGGTCGACCGACCCGGTCGACCGACTTCAGCCAAGTCGACTTGGTCAGAAGACTAGTCGACTGGTTGAAGCCTGGAACAGAAAACTAAGTTAGAAACATGTTTAAAAATTCTTTTATCTTTTCTAAAAATCACCAAAAATAGTTTTATCATTTTGCATTGATATATAAACATGTGGTAAAAGTTTAGCTCAAATATCAATCAATATGAACTATTTTTGAGTCTTATCATTTTTACCAAAACCAAAAACTGTATTTTCTAAAACTTGGATTTTGAATAGAAAATACGTTTTGTCCAAAACTCTTCCAAATACAAAAACATGATATTTAAACACTTTGAAGCATGATGCATATGGATAGAAATCCAATATACATGAAACAAATATATATCCATGTTTTTGTCAATAATTCCAAAATATGTTTTGTCAAAAATACCAAAACATAAAACACATGAAATAGACTATCAAACTAAGTTTGTCTAGGAAATTAAGCATGCATGTATATAGAACAAATCTAATATACATTAAACCATGTAAACTTGTTTTGAATCTATCTATTCATGCAAACCAAGATCGGTTAAACTAAAACCGAAAACCAATATTCAAAACATGAAATGTGTGTGTTGTGAACTTGAGCATATCATACTATTCTAATCTTTACAAATTTGGATCTAAACACAAAACTAAAATATGGTACCGAAGTCTTCTTGTAGAGCGCAATCTCCAAGCCGACTCGACCCAAAACTCCTTGATCCACCGAGCAAGTGCTATATATGATCTTCTACGCTCGGGCTCTTGAATCAATATGTGAAAGCTTCCAAATCATCTTGTTGAAGCTAATCACCTACTAATAACTTGATTAATGATCTGAAACTAAAATCACAAGATTATTAGTACACATAACTACATGAGTTAATCATCATCAAAACTAGGGTGGAAGGCCTTTGGGCCAACAATCTCCCCCTTTTTGATGATGACAAAACTCATGGAGTTTATATATGCATGGATTAAAGATAAGCTTCAAAGAAGCTCCCCCTTAACTCATGCATAATCAAATAAATAATAAATAATATGCAATAAAGGCTCTTAAATATGAATGCATATAAATGCATAAACAATAAAGGGTTCTAGATACCAATGAAATGTTTAAAACAAAACATGCTCTAGATACCAATTACAAAAATGTTCTAGATATCAATTAAAATTAAACTAAATTAAACTTAATATATGCAAAAACATAAACATGCATATAAACTCAAATTCTTCTCCCCCTTTTTGTCAATTATCAACAAAGGGGTACAAACCAAAACAAAACAAATCTTCTCCTCTTTTTAATACAAAGAATCAATCTTCAATAAGGGGTAAAAGCAAAACAAAATCAATAAATTTTTCTCCCCTTTTGTTCGAAACAAAGAATCAATAAAAATAATATTTTCCCTTTTTGTCTAAAACAAAACAAAGTCAATTAGAGGTGACAATCAATTAAGGTACCAATTGAACATATGTCAAAGAATAGTATCTTGATACCAATTGAAAGGAAACAAATAAAAATATTGATACCAATTTTAAGCAAAGCACATGACAATCTTGATACCAATTTGTAAATATTTTCATTTTGAACATATGATACTAAATTTTAAATTTATTTTCTATCATAAGGTAAGGGAGTGGGAATCAAATACCAATTGAAAGACAAAATCAAATTTTCCCCCCTTTATGAAATACCAATTAAAACAATGCTTAGGCTTGATACCAATTTAAAAGTAATCAATTGAAACAAAGTTAAAGCTCAAGCATTAGCATAAACAAGATTTTGTGCTTAAAGCTATAGGGATATAATAAGCACAAATAAAACATATATATGTATGAAGAATAGATACCAATAGAAATTGATATTCTTGGAATAGAAAGCATACATACATACAAACATATATGAGTATACAAGAAATGTCAAGATTGATACCAATTGAAAGAATTCAATGATACCAATTGAAATAACAATAAGATCAAATGTATATCTCATATCACTACCTCCCAATCATGGTTCAAGTTTTAAATGATTTTCATTGTAACACCCTGATCCCCGGTGTACGTATCACCGTATCTGTACGCGATACGAAGTACAAATTTGATTTGACTTCTGTAGTATTCCGATTGACCTGATTTCAATTTCAAAAATTATTTTCTAATATTGTAGATTTTTCAGGATTTTCTGGAAATTTTCTGAATTATTTTGGAAAATGTCCGTAGTCGGAGTCGACCGATACCGATAAGCAGCCTTCCGATTTTTATTTTATAAACGGAGTTGGATTTTGAGAATCCGCTTTCACTGAATGTCTTAGAATCACATGAGCTACGTTTGGGTATTTTTGGGGAATTTTCTGAATTTATCAAAAATCCGGCCAAATCCGGTGCCGCCCGTATCGGCGAGACACTTCGGGATTTTTAATTTACAAACCGGATTGAGTCTTGACAAACCGTCTTCATCTTACGTCTCAGGATAATATTTCCTATTTTCTGTAATTTTCGGGCACCGTTCGGAACTGGTCGAATTGTAGGCCAATATTATAATATTAATATATTATTTTTTATCCTTTTCTTTTCTTTTCTTTTTCTTTCCTCTTCTCCATTTCTCCAGAGAGATCCCCCACCGCCAATTCTCTCTCCCCTTAAAAATCTTCCCTTCTCATTCCCTCTCTCAATTTCTCCCTCTCTCCAATTTCCCTCTCTTTCTAACACACACACTCTCTCTCTCCTCACTCTCTTCCTCTCTCTCTCTATTAAACGTCTCTCTCTCTCTAACCCATCACCGCCTCCCACACCCCCACGCCGGCCACCCAGCGCCACTGCCGCCGCGCCCCCGGCCGGCGCCACCATGGCCGCATCCCCTTCTTCCCCTCTTTCCTTCTTCTTCTTCCCCTTCTTTCCTTTTCCTTTCCTTTTCTCTCCTGTTAATTCCCTTTCTCTCTCTCTCTCTCTCTCACGCATCCTCTTTCTCTCTCTCGGCTGGCCGCCGCCGCCGCTGCCGGCGGCCAGGGCCGCCGCCGGCAGACCTCCATTGCCGCCGGCCAGCGGAGCTGGTCGGCCGGGCCGCTTAGGGGCGCGGCAGCAGCAAGCTGCTGCTGCCGCTGCTTGTTGCTTTGTATGGGTTCGGGTCTAACCCGAACCCATTACCCCTATTGGGCTGGAACCCAATAACCCCTTAAACCCTACCCGTTACCCTTTAAACCCAATACCCATTTAACTTAAAGTTTTGGGTTTGGGTATTGGATCCAAACCCGACCCGTTATGAGCCAAACCCGCATCCAAACCCATTTCAGGTAAGTTTACAGAAAACCCCCCGGTACATTTCAGTATTTACATTTAAATATTTTTTATTACATATTTAACCCCAGTTTATTTCTTTTTGTATTCGGGCGATATCTGGAGCATCCGGACTCGGATTTGGACGATTCTGGATCCGTTGCGATCGTGGGAACGAGAGCTACAAGCCTATAGCTAGTTTGTGAGTGTTTTTATTTTATAAATTATCTTTTTAGTCTATTAATTGAACTTGGTTGCTTTATTAATTACCGGTAAATCCTAATTGGTACATCATATTAAAACATTGTAATAAACACTGTACTTAAATATGTCGGATACCTAATAGACGTAGAGTGTAACACTGGATACCTTTTAGGTCATGTTCATGGACCACTGACATCCGGCCCACTACGTCACCATATGTTTTGGACACTATTATGACATGTCTTGTAATACAGTCACGTTATATGTATACCGACCCACAGAGACACTATGACACTACACTGGCACGAGATATGCATGCTAGACTCCGTAGGACATGGTACGACATGATACACAGACTACCGTTATTACAGGTACTAGTACTACGCATATATGTTACACGGATTTCACTAGTACACAGACAAGTCCCACATATCATATTATTGTTATCATCATTACACGGACACTGTAGTTCACGGTACCTGATATTAGACACTGCCCATTGATCGTACTTGTACATGTTGCACCAATACTATGACACGTCACATTAGTTACTCATATGCACTACCCAGACTACCGTCATCTCATATATTGTGATCATCATCAGATAACTTCTCGGCATATCACTGTTGCACGTGCATGTATGTTTTCTCTATTATTGTCATATGGATCCCTGTTCATAGTACATGTACTATTGTTTCATGTTACTGTATTCATGTTATGTGATTGTTTCCTGTTATTGATATGGATATTCCCAATACTGGACTTGAGAGCTGTTGATATGCTATATGTGGACTTCCACATCTATTGATCCCGTTATATTGTTCCCGTTATATTGTTCCCGTGATATTGTTCCCGTTTCCGGGTATATTGTTTCCGTTATATTGTTCTATGCTATCAACAGAGCTCTGGTCCAGTTATCATGTTACCCGTATCATGTACAGTTATTTGTTCTTGTTACATTGGATATTTGACATATTAGATTATAATAATAACTGGGGTATGGGGGAGACTTGACGGTTGATTAGATCTTATCGGGTGATGTACTGGATCCATATTGTTCTCCCACTGCAGGGGATGGTAGTGCTACCTACCGATTGTATTGCTCCATGAGCTATTGTACTTGATTATTGTTCCCCTCTTAGCGGAGGGCTCTGGTCTTAGCAGCCAGGGGTTTGATAAAGGCCGTGATCCCGGGTATGCACGGGATACACCTACCCGATAAGAACTCCTCGACCATGAGTTTCCAATTAACATAATAAAACAGTATACACAATAGTGACGTTGGAACACTTGTTATTTGGTCACTCTCTCATTTGGATAATGGTACCCGTAGGCCATGTCCGGATGGGTTCGACTGGAGTGCGGGCTCTAGTATGAACTGCCAGTGGTATGGGACACTGGAAGAGATTGATTATAATATCAGGTGGTACTGATTGCTACTATTGTATAAATAACATGACTTGCCTGATACATATATTCTATTGTTTAGTTGTACATGTTCCTGTACCCGACCATTTCGCTGTTATCATGTTACATGTATATGTTGTTACCGTACCTGTTTCATGCTATACATTCTGTGGTGGCATCCTACTCATGTACATGTATATCTGTTACTTTGCCTGGTACATGTTACTCTTTCTGTAGTGGCATACTACGCACGTTCTGCATTGAATATATTATGCTTTCTGTATAGCAGACATCATTACTATATATACACCACACCGTATAGTGATCACACTGCATAGGCCCATCTGCATGTACACGTCTATCACGTTGTCACTCGCATGTTCATTTCTATCACGTCACCACTAGCAATTTCATATGCCCACCTGCATGTTCACTTCGGTCACGTCACCACTAGCAAATTCATATCTATTACGTCACCACTAGACAATATTATTTATGATATAACCTGGACACGATTAGAGACATGACCCGATGATTACATATTTTTATTTGTCTACTGCTTATTACTGTTACCACATCATATCTTATATCTTATTATCGTGCTTGTATTATTATAGTATATTCCTGCCTTCTTCATTTTACCACTCACTAGGTCGCTTTCTGACGACCCTAGGTTTGCATGCCCAGATTTGAGATCCGAGTTACCATAGCTTCAGAGAGTGCCTTGGAGTCACATGGGAGATTCCGCATCAGGACTATTCATAGGTATTTTAGTGCTTTATTTCTGTTATCTTATTTATCCTTGTTTTCATATCTGTTATGATCGCTGACCCATTTCTGCAGGTATTCTTGTACTGCTTTCATGCTGGACCTCATATCTATATGGAGGTATTGTACTGTACTGAGGCTTAACGTACGCGTGAGGTTGTTTTCACCTCGCGTATGTACGTCGCCATAACGTCCCCGTACCTGTGGGATCGGGGCGTTACATTGTGGTATCAGAGCCTAGGTTCACACCTGGTGTGGGTAACCATCTGGGTCAATACTCGGGCTCTTACCACCAGTACAATCGGGTACAGATTAACCTATCTGTATCTGAATTTGGGGGTTCCAGCAACGAGTACATGAATACCATAACCTTGACAATTCATTCCTTGACTCGTTTGTGTCCTTCCTTCCTTCCAGTTGTCAACCAGAACATCCGATTTCCTTCTCACTTCCCTTGCATCGTCTTGCTTTCTATCCGTTAGGGTTCATCACTATCATACTTTTCCATCCCGAGTTCTTTATAGATAGCAGAGTGCGCAGCGGAATTGTCGTGGACCCGTAACCTTCAGGTTTTGGGCTTGGAAATATTGTTCTCACACCTAAATGGAAATTGCGAGGACGCAATTTTTGTAAGGTGGGGAGAAATGTAACACCCTGATCCCCGGTGTACGTATCACCGTATCTGTACGCGATACGAAGTACAAATTTGATTTGACTTCTGTAGTATTCCGATTGACCTGATTTTAGTTTTAAAAATTATTTCTAATATTGTAGATTTTTCAGGATTTTCTGGAAATTTTCTGGATTATTTTGGAAAATGTCCGTAGTCGGAGTCGACCGATACCGATAAGCAGCCTTCCGATTTTATTTCATAAACGGAGTTGGATTTTGAGAATCTGCTTTCACTGAATGTCTTAGAATCACATGAGCTACGTTTGGGTATTTTTGGGGAATTTTCTGAATTTATCAAAATCCGGCCAAATCCGGTGTCGCCCGTATCGGCGAGACACTTCGGGATTTTTAATTTACAAACCGGATTGAGTCTTGACAAACCGTCTTCATCTTACGTCTCAGGATAATATTTCCTATTTTCTGTAATTTTCGGGCACCGTTCGGAACTGGTCGAATTGTAGGCCAATATTATAATATTAATATATTATTTTTTTTATCCTTTTCTTTTCTTTTCTTTTTTTTTCCTCTTCTCATTTCTCCAGAGAGATCCCCCACCGCCAATTCTCTCTCCCCTTAAAAATCTTCCCCTTCTCATTCCCTCTCTCAATTTCTCCCTCTCTCCAATTTCCCTCTCTCTCTAACACACACACACACTCTCTCTCCTCACTCTCTTCCTCTCTCTCTCTCTATTAAACGTCTCTCTCTCTCTAACCCATCACCGCCTCCCACACCCACGCCGGCCACCCAGCGCCACCGCCGCCGCGCCCCCGGCCGGCGCCACCATGGCCGCGCCCCCGGCCGGCGCCACCATGGCCGCACCCCCTTCTTCCCCTCTTTCCTTCTTCTTCTTCCCCTTCTTTCCTTTTCCTTTCCTTTTCTCTCCTGTTAATTCCCTTTCTCTCTCTCTCTCTCACGCATCCCTCTTTCTCTCTCTTGGCTGGCCGCCGCCGCTGCCGGTGGCCGGGGCCGCCGCCGGCAGACCTCCATTGCCGCCGGCCAGCGGAGCTGGCCGGCCGGGCCGCTTAGGGGCGCGGCAGCAGCAAGCTGCTGCTGCCGCTGCCTGTTGCTTTGTATGGGTTCGGGTCTAACCCGAACCCATTACCCCTATTGGGCTGGAACCCAATAACCCCTTAAACCCTACCCGTTACCCTTTAAACCCAATACCCATTTAACTTAAAGTTTTGGGTTTGGGTATTGGATCCAAACCCGACCCGTTATGAGCCAAACCCGCATCCAAACCCATTTCAGGTAAGTTTACAGAAAACCCCCCGGTACATTTCAGTATTTACATTTAAATATTTTTTATTACATATTTAACCCAGTTTATTTCTTTTTGTATTCGGGCGATATCTGGAGCATCCGGACTCGGATTTGGACGATTCTGGATCCGTTGCGATCGTGGGAACGAGAGCTACAGGCCTATAGCTAGTTTGTGAGTGTTTTTTTTTTATAAATTATCTTTTAGTCTATTAATTGAACTTGGTTGCTTTATTAATTACCGGTAAATCCTAATTGGTACATCATATTAAAATATTGTAATAAACACTGTACTTAAATATGTCGGATACCTAATAGACGTAGAGTGTAACACTGGATACCTTTTAGGTCATGTTCATGGACCACTGACATCCGGCCCACTACGTCACCATATGTTTGGACACTATTATGACATGTCTTGTAACACAGTCACGTTATATGTATACCGACCCACAGAGACACTATGACACTACACTGGCACGAGATATGCATGCTAGACTCCGTAGGACATGGTACGACATGATACACAGACTACCGTTATTACAGGTACTAGTACTATGCATATATGTTACACGGATTTCACTAGTACACAGACAAGTCCCACATATCATATTATTGTTATCATCATTACACGGATACTGTAGTTCACGGTACCTGATATTAGACACTGCCCATTGATCGTACTTGTACATGTTGCACCAATACTATGACACGTCACATTAGTTACTCATATGCACTACCCAGACAACCGTCATCTCATATATTGTGATCATCATCAGATAGCTTCTCGACATATCACTGTTGCACGTGCATGTATGTTTTCTCTATTATTGTCTTATGGATCCCTGTTCATAGTACATGTACTATTGTTTCATGTTACTGTATTCATGTTATGTGATTGTTTCCTGTTATTGATATGGATATTCCCAATACTGGACTTGAGAGCTGTTGATATGCTATATGTGGACTTCCACATCTATTGATCCCGTTATATTGTTCCCGTGATATTGTTCCCGTTTCCGGGTATATTGTTTCCGTTATATTGTTCTATGCTATCAACAGAGCTCTGGTCCAGTTATCATGTTACCCGTATCATGTACAGTTATTTGTTCTTGTTACATTGGATATTTGACATATTAGATTATAATAATAACTGGGGTATGGGGGAGACTTGACGGTTGATTAGATCTTATCGGGTGATGTACTGGATCCATATTGTTCTCCCACTGCAGGGGATGGTAGTGCTACCTACCGATTGTATTGCTCCATGAGCTATTGTACTTGATTATTGTTCCCCTCTTAGCGGAGGGCTCTGATCTTAGCAGCCAGGGGTTTGATAAAGGCCGTGATCCCGGGTATGCACGGGATACACCTACCCGATAAGAACTCCTCGACCATGAGTTTCCAATAACATAATAAAATAGTATACACAATAGTGACGTCGGGAACACTTGTTATTTGGTCACTCTCTCGTTTGGATAATGGTACCCGTAGGCCATGTCCGGATGGGTTCGACTGGAGTGCGGGCTCCAGTATGAACTGCCAGTGGTATGGGACACTGGAAGAGATTGATTATAATATCAGGTGGTACTGATTGCTACTATTGTATAAATAACATGACTTGCCTGATACATGTATTCTATGTGTTTAGTTGTACATGTTCCTGTACCCGACCATTTCGCTGTTATCATGTTACATGTATATGTTGTTACCGTACCTGTTTCATGCTATACATTCTGTGGTGGCATCCTACTCATGTACATGTATATCTGTTACTTTGCCTGGTACATGTTACTCTTTCTGTAGTGGCATACTACGCACGTTCTGCATTGAATATATTATGCTTTCTGTATAGCACATCATTACTATATATACACCACACCGTATAGTGATCACACTGCATAGGCCCATCTGCCTGTACACGTCTATCACGTTGTCACTCGCATGTTCATTTCTATCACGTCACCACTAGCAATTTCATATGCCCACCTGCATGTTCACTTCGGTCACGTCACCACTAGCAAATTCATATCTATTACGTTACCACTAGACAATATTATTTTATGATATAACCTGGACACGATTAGAGACATGACCCGATGATTACATATTTTATTTGTCTACTGCTTATTACTGTTACCACATCATATCTTATATCTTATTATCGTGCTTGTATTATATAGTATATTCCTGCCTTCTTCATTTTACCACTCACTAGGTCGCTTTCTGACGACCCTAGGTTTGCATGCCCAGATTTGAGATCCGAGTTACCATAGCTTCAGAGAGTGCCTTGGAGTCACATGGGAGATTCCGCATCAGGACTATTCATAGGTATTTTAGTGCTTTATTTCTGTTATCTTATTTATCCTTGTTTTCATATCTGTTATGATCGCTGACCCATTTCTGCAGGTATTCTTGTACTGCTTTCATGCTGGACCTCATATCTATATGGAGGTATTGTACTGTACTGAGGCTTAACGTACGCGTGAGGTTGTTTTCACCTCGCGTATGTACGTCGCCATAACGTCCCCGTACCTGTGGGATCGGGGCGTTACATTGTGGTATCAGAGCCTAGGTTCACACCTGGTGTGGGTAACCATCTGGGTCAATACTCGGGCTCTTACCACCAGTACAATCGGGTACAGATTAACCTATCTGTATCTGAATTTGGGGGTTCCAGCAACGAGTACATGAATACCACAACCTTGACAATTCATTCCTTGACTCGTTTGTGTCCTTCCTTCCTTCCAGTTGTCAACCAGAACATCTGATTTCCTTCTCACTTCCCTTGCATCGTCTTGCTTTCTATCCGTTAGGGTTCATCACTATCATACTTTTCCATCCCGAGTTCTTTATAGATAGCAGAGTGCGCAGCGGAATTGTCGTGGACCCGTACCTTCAGGTTTGGGCTTGGAAATATTGTTCTCACACCTGAATGGAAATTGCGAGGACGCTTTTTTTAAGGTGGGGAGAAATGTAACACCCTGATCCCCGGTGTACGTATCACCGTATCTGTACGCGATACGAAGTACAAATTTGATTTGACTTCTGTAGTATTCCGATTGACCTGATTTCAGTTTCAAAAATTATTTTCTAATATTGTAGATTTTTCAGGATTTTCTGGAAATTTTCTGGATTATTTTGGAAAATGTCCGTAGTCGGAGTCGACCGATACCGATAAGCAGCCTTCCGATTTTTATTTCACAAACGGAGTTGGATTTTGAGAATCCGCTTTCACTGAATGTCTTAGAATCACATGAGCTACGTTTGGGTATTTTTGGGGAATTTTCTGAATTTATCAAAAATCCGGCCAAATCCGGTGTCGCCCGTATCGGCGAGACACTTCGGGATTTTTAATTTACAAACTGGATGAGTCTTGACAAACCGTCTTCATCTTACGTCTCAGGATAATATTTCCTATTTTCTGTAATTTTCGGGCACCGTTCGGAACTGGTCGAATTGTAGGCCATATTATAATATTAATATATTATTTTTTTTATCCTTTTCTTTTCTTTTCTTTTTCTTTCCTCTTCTCCATTTCTCCAGAGAGATCCCCACCGCCATTTCTCTCTCCCTTAAAAATCTTCCCCTCTCATTCCCTCTCTCAATTTCTCCCTCTCTCCAATTTCCCTCTCTCTAACACACACACACTCTCTCTCTCTCCTCACTCTCTTCCTCTCTCTCTCTATTAAACGTCTCTCTCTCTCTAACCCATCACCGCCTCCCACACCCCCACGCCGGCCACCCAGCGCCACTGCCGCCGCGCCCCCGGC